>JAVTVY010000053.1:0-32738 GCA_036873755.1 Hanleya hanleyi
AAAGGATGATGATGATGGGTTAAAAACTGAGGCTGGGGACCGTCAATTCCGACGGTCGGGCTTTCCTTTGCCCCGGTCGGAAAACTTTCCTCCTCTGCCACGAAACTGTCCTTTCCCGTAGGAGCGAAAATTCTGCTGGCTCTCCTGCTTGGGTAGACTGCCCGAGTCCATACGTGACGGCTGTGCAGAACGTCCTCCTCTGGTCGACTTGCCTTGACCTTTACCTTTGCCCTTGCCTTTACTTTTGCTGTAAGCTAGGGCTCCGATAATGCGGGAAGTCTTTTCATCATTGACGGCAGGCATAACTGTCGAAATGGCTTGGTTGAAGAGATACTCGGATGACAGAGGTTGCTGTGCCAGTTCGTTCTTAACCGATTCCAAAACCTCAGACTTGGGATGTTTCAGGTATGCAGCTCGTCGAGCCTGCACCATCGTAGCATAGGTAAACGCCCCTGTTTCCATGAGATCCACATTAGACTTATTCATGGAGTTGATGAAGGCGCTGAGAAACTCCATCTTGGGTTGTGAGAAGGTCAGGGATCCATCCTTATGCTTTTTGTCTGGATCCTGAATCACCCTGGAAATAGCCGTCAGGAACCAATCGGAGTATGATGTAATTCTGTGTTGTGTCAGCATCATGTCCTCCACAGCACAGGCCTGCTTCTGTTGAAGTACCACCGCCGGTGTCTTTGTGAAGTTCAACAGTCTGTCAAGATCCGGGTCCGACTTCGGGGCCTTGAACGGTAAATTGTCTCCGTGAAGGGTGTAAGTCTTGAAAGGACCGGGCTTCTGGAGAGATTTCGGAGTCTTTAATTGTCGATCCAGTGTCTCATATAGGGTAGCTGATGCCGGAGATGGTGCGCAGGTTGGCGCAGCTTCCTCCTCAGAAGGCTTGTTCAGTCCGTAGAGAGATGCCGCTGTAAGTTTTCTCCGTTTCCAGATGGGGTCAGCTGGCTGTTTGTCATCGCCGACCACCGGTCTGGGCATCTCTGGAACCAGCGTGTGTACCGCCGCTATCCTGGCTTTAAACGGTAGTCCCTCCTTGTTCTTGTCTTCTACCTCCGACTGATGGGAGGGAGGTGACTCTGTATGAGACGAGGATGGCGAGTGAGTGGAACGTCGTGCGTAATCCTCGTAGTCTGAACCTGAGTCTGCGTCGCTAGCAGAATGGGGTCGTGTCATCTCATGGGTCTCCGGTGAAGGGACCTCTACCACGGTAAGGGGCTGTATAGCCGGGAGATAACTGTGCTTCTTGACCAAACTAGGTGCAGTGGAATGGTGATCCACGGGTTCCTGTTCACCTTTGGTGCGTTTATCCCGATGCTCCGGTATATCCCGTGCTTGTTGACGGTGAACGGCTTCTCCCTTGTCTGGTGTAAGGTCGCTCCGGGGTATGGTGCCTATGGTACCAACTCCGGTTAGGTGGACTAGGTGAAGGGGTCCGACGTTTGGGACGCTCCCGATGATGACGTACAGGATAGGAATCTCGGCGTTGTAACGGTGTGCGACTTCGTTTACGAGATCTGCTTGCCGTAGTACCGAGGTGTGGCTCCGTTGTACGGGTCCAAACTTGAGTGGAGGCCGGCTCACGGCGTTCTGGCTGAGTCCGTTCCTCATAAGTCCGTGACTTCTTGGATGTGGAGTCTCGGTGATCTGTATAAGTCCGTTCTGCTTGAGTCCGTGACTTCTCAGATGTAGATTCACGGCGCGCTGGATAGGTCCGTGAAGTATCCCGTTCCGTGGTACGGCTGCAGGCCGTGGTACGGCTCCGGGCTGTAGCTTCCTCCCGCAGTGCTCCGGTATCGGAGTCACGGCGGTCTGGATAGGTCCGTGAGGTCTCCCGTTCCGTGGTACGGCTCCGGTCCCTGTAGGCCCTTGGCTTGTCCGACTCCCGGCGTCCCGTATAGGGCCGTGACTCCGTGCCGTGGACCCGGTGAGCTGTGCTTGAGCCGGGGTCCCGCTGTGGTGGTGGAGTCCGTGATCTTGATTGTCGGACTGCCTTCTTCGCCGTGTCCATCTGTGTCTCCGGGGTACGGCGGTTCTTTGGGGACTTGGATGAACGGGAGTTGGTATCTGAGGACTCGCTTTGATCCGTGACTGTGACGGGGCTGTCTAGTAGAGTCCGTGTCAGCACTCTAGCCGGTGCAGTAGAAGTAAACCGTATCGCCGTGGCTTGGGCTTGACTGGTCTGCACCTTGTTCTTTGAAGGTACCGCCGACTGTAAGACTGTGCCACTGGGGGGTATCTCCGGGCTTGTAGTCTTTGCTAAAGTTGTGTCTTCGTTTAGCGATAAGTCGTAGATTAGGGCCTGGTTAGCTTCTGCTTTTTCTACAGGCCCTTTCCTCTGGTCACCGGCAGCCTTCAATAGTTGAGTACGTCTAGTTGTAGCATAGCTAACCCAGGTAGCGTCGTCCCAGTTTACACACTCGGCACAGGTACTCTGCCTGTAGCATATCTGTGCCCTGCATTTAAAACAGAAAGCATGTGAGTCCTTTACGGGCCAAAACTGACGACATGATTCACATCTCTTACTATTCCTGATAGTTTGGGTGACTACGTTAGCCATACTGAACTTACAGACCAAAAAAATAACCCTAGGGTGCGTCTATAACAACCAAAAGTTACTGTTTACAGGAGCTCTCTCAAAACAGGTCTTGTTTCCAAGACTGCAAAGGAAAAAGAGTGATGGACATGCGCGGAGAGCACGCCACCTGGCGGACGATCGACGCAGCGATCAAGGGAGATAATTTTGTTTGCAGGAGATCTCCAAATGGAGGATATTGGCATTTAAGTGATAACAGGTGAAGATTTGAGACACAAACTGACTGATTACTGTTGCTAATTTTGAGGGGAAGCCTAAATGCTAGTAATTTGGCTAAATATACACTCCATCAAATAACAATGATGTGCACATCTTCTAAATATGCTCAGCAAGCCGACAATGTTCAAGGGCCTCCAGCCAAAGTTGATGATACAAGATTGCCATTGGCAAACTTCAACTCATTATAATTTTGACAAAAATTAACATTTCATCGCATAAATAGGAGATGCATATCTTCAAAGTATGTTTAGTAAGCCTACAAAGTTTGAGAGACTAGGGTGAAAACTTTAGTTTTTCAAGAAGTGAACAAAAATGAAGAATATGTTACATCACATCATATCGAGGAAACGTGTGTATGACTCACAGCCTGTATTGCTTAACATAACCAGCTAGCTCCAGCCAGAGCTTTAGATTACCATAATCTTGGCACAACCTCAATTCGAAATTTTTTAAACAGGGTAATGCTCGACGTCCCCAAATTTGGGAAAAATAGGTCGGCTTCGACTCAAATACAAACATAGCTGAACATTGATTCTCAATGCAAGAATAATATTTCAAATAGAATTTTTTTTTTTTTTTTGCTCTCTAATTTGGGCGCATCCTAATTTGGGAACAACGTTGGATCCAGGGGGTAATCGAAAACCCTGCAAGCAATATTAAACATTTATAAATAATGTTGGTGTTTGTTACCAAATCAAACCTGTTATCACTTAAATGCCAATATCCTCCATTTGGAGATCTCCTGCAAACAAAATTATCTCCCTTGATCGCTGCGTCGATCGTCCGCCAGGTGGCGTGCACTCCGCGCATGTCCATCACTCTTTTTCCCATGTTGAGCAAGACCTGTTTTGAGTCAAGGCCGAGCAAAGAGGGGAGGATGGGTTGGGCAAATCAACGTTGATAACCGGTTTGATTTGGTAACAAACACCAACATTATTTATAAATGTTTAATGTTTGTGTCCCAAATCTTCACCTGTTATCACTTAAATGCCAGACTCCCAACAGAGGAGGTTGGGTAGCCGGCCTTGTGACTTGCTTTTGGATTAAGCGGAGCACGCCTTGTTCTGATTTTGTAAATCTAATATGCCAAGTAATATCCTGATAATTCCCGTGTCGTATAGAAGCGTAGGGAGTTCGAGGTATTACAAGTAATGCGGCGAGAGGTGGACTCTGTTCCTACCCTTTGCTCGCATACTTGGCTAGATAATCAGATGCCATCGTGATGCCTTGAAGTCCCCTCGTCTCCGGCATGGTCTGTCCTCTATGCTTGTGGAATTGTCGGGATCTTGCTTGCTTGATCGGTGCCCCCCCCCTTTTTTGATAGGAGTGGTAGACTATACCCTGGGCTGTAGCTATAGGTCCAGTGTAGTCATCCTATCTGTCTGTACAGACATGTCTGAAGATAGCAATCAGCATGAGTTGAATTGATCGTCCAAGCGCAGGTGTCAACAGTATCGTTCAACGATAAGTTTTCCCCAAAGTGGCCCGGACGTCACACTGGCTCTAATCTTGTGAGACGATGTCTCCATAAAGGAGAAGGAGCGTTGATGGCGAGTTGGTTAAACCAGTCGGCAGTCTTCTTCAACCCAGACGGTGATCATGGACTAGTGATGTCCGCTGATGGGTCTGTTAGAAGTGATGAGAGAGGAAGACAGCTGGAACCTCTTGTCGGTTCTATAAAGAGTGCTCCAGGCCTCTGACTGGATATAAAAACCTCTTCTCCTCCAGCAGGTACACGAAATCTGTTAGCGCTGGAATCTGGTACAGTCTTTGGACGTCTGGTCCCTGACGTGTGGAATCGTTCTAAATGACGAAATCCGGGATGGGATGAAAGGCTCTGGTTGATCAGTCTGTCATCCCTGTCAAGGAACTAGGTTCTACTGCGCAATGCTCTGATTGCGTAGTGAAGACTGTCATGGAGCTGTCTTGCAGGACAGGATCTTGACTGCAGTTGGTAGAACTGGTTCGAATGGCAGGCGTAAGAATGCCCTAGTACCACATCCAGGTCTCCTTGGGTGGTAATTGATGTGTTCGGCGAGACTGTAAGGTGAAGACCATGGAAAGCTGAAATGCTGGAATGTAGTCGGTTCCGTGGGTGAACTTGACAACCCTGGATGATGCTGAGTGATACCCCTGTGTACTGCTTGACTGAGATTCCCTGCCCTGATACAGATGCAGAAGGAAAAACCAGCTGTTGCTGGAACAGAAACAGTGTTGGCCACAGGTCCTCTACTATAGTACATTCTCCGGGCTTGATGCGACTGTACAGTAAATAGTAGCTTGCTGCTGTCCTTGTCTGTACAATTGGTCCTGGAGAAAAACCCTGGTCTGCAAGGAAATTCTGGACCGTAGCAGACGTGGGGGTTCGGCCGTTGCGGGTCCCGGTGCCCCCGTGGAAAAGTGATCTTCCGGTTGTAGTACCTTGTAGGACTTGGAGAAAGCTGTCGGCGGGAACCCTGAAGTGATGTGAAACACATGGTGTTGTGACATGGTATTGCTGATACCGTGCTGCTAGGACCAGTGTTGATGTTTCTAGAAGACAGTGACTGGAATCTTGCTCCCCCCCAAACTTGACGCAACTGACGACCGTACTGAACGTTCGTAATCAATGCTGATGTGATGTACAACCGCAACCTCCAAGGGGGACCGCCTTCTAGCGTAGATATCCCTAAGGAAGATGATGCGTTGCTTGTCTGTCGTGGTATCCATGTGATGTGTCGGCTATCTGTTGCCGGACTAATGGCCCCCTCTAAGCTATGAATTCCGCATCGGTGAATGTGAAGTTCTATGTGCTTGGTTGAAACTGACTCAGGCATCGCCACTCTGGAAGGGGGTGAAGATGTTCCGGGACGAGCATCCTTAGATTGCTTGTTCTTGCGCTCAGGATCAGTTGTAGTTGAGAAACTGTAATGAGGAGTACCTGGAGCTAGCCAAAACTGTGCTAGGTCCCGGGTGAGTAGTAGACTGTAGTTCCATCCCACGGGCCTCTGGGTCATGGTGTTGATGGTCTGGTTCTCGGTGCAGGTTCCATATGCCGGAAACCTGCTTGCCGCTTGAATGTAGCCGTACTACATAATCCGTGGGGTCCCTGGAAATATCCCTGGACCGCCATGATCATGGAGGCGAAACTGGACAAGGGTCTCTGGAGACGTCGAGAAAGTGACGACAATCGGGAGTCGGAGTCCAACTCCTGTAGAGTCGAATATGTTCAGTAAGTGTCCGGTCCCGTCGTCTGGTCCGGTCTCTACTGTCATCCCGATGAATGCTGGAGTCCCAGGTTCTGTTCTGGAGTCCTAATTCGCCTTCCGGATTAAAGATGACTTTATCCTCGTGTCCTCTTCCAGTGTCCGGGTCCGTGTTGACTTGGCCTTGGAAGGGACCTCAATGTGAAACTAGGCTTGCCCACTGTAGACTGGATGTCTCACCCCAAAGAAAAACGGGTTAAGTCAAACCGACTAGCCGTTTCTCCCGAAATAGATTCCCCTGATCATGATGTCGGGTGTAGGTGGAGTCCTAGATTATCCGATGAGGAGTAGGATCCGGCTCTTAGAAGACTGAGGATGATCGTCAGATGAAGTGTCGGGACTTGGAGTAGACCTCACGTAAGGACTGACTTCTTCGACGCTGATCTTCTATATCATCAGGGTCGACCGTTCTACAATCAGGTGAGTGAAGACTCGAAGCTTGGGAAGGATGAAAGGATGACTAGTGGTTTGAAGGTGAAGCTTGAGAACCATCAATTCTGAATGACGAGGTTGACCTCTGTCCCGGTCGGGAGATTCCCTCTTTGCCTTGGAACTGTCCTTCCTTGTAAGGGCGAACACCACTCTGAGCATCTAGCTTGGATTGTCCGAGTTCTGACCGGAAAGACCCTCCGTGGCGACCTCCTCTGTTAGAGTCGATAAGGCGCCGAAGAATTCCATCTTGGCCCGTGAAAAGGTCAATGATCCCGCTTATGCTTCACGTCTGGATCCTGAATCACCTTGGAAATAGCCGTCAGGAACCAATCAGAGTATGATGTAATTCTGTGTTGTGTCAGCATCATATCTTCCACAGCACAGGCTTGCCTCTGTTGAAGTACCCCGCTGGTGTGGTGTCCTCGTGAAGTTCAACAGTCTGTCAAGATCCGGTTCAGACTTCGGGCCCTGAACGGTGGATTGTCTCCGTGAAGAGTGTAAGCCCTGTAAGGACCGGGCTCCTGGAGAGATGACGAAGTCTCCAATTGTCGATCCAGTGCGTCGTATAGGTTGGCTGATGCTGGAGATGGTGCGCAGGTTGGCGCAGCTTCCTCCTCAGAAGGTTTGTTAAAACCGTAAAGAGGTGTCGTAGTAAGTTTTCTCCGTTCCCGGCGAGGTCATCAGGCTGCTTGTCATCGCCGACCACCGGTCTGGGCATCTCTGGAGTCAACGTATGTACCGCCGCTATCCTGACTTTGAAGGGTAGCATGTCTTATTCTTCTACCTCCGCCCGACGTAGGAGGTGAATCCGTATGAGATGAGGATGCCGAGGAAGTGGAACGTCGTGCGCCGCTATCCTGACTTTGAAGGGTAGCATGTCTTATTCTTCCACCTCCGCCCGACGTAGGAGGTGAATCCGTATGAGATGAGGATGCCGAGGAAGTGGAACGTCGTGCGTGATCCTCATATCGTGTGATCTCACGGGTCTCCGATGAAGGAACTCTACCCTGGTAAGGGGCTGTGAAGCCTGGGGATGACTGTGTTTCTTGACCAGGCTTGCCTTGGAAGGTACCCCTGGAGCAGAAGTCTGTTCCTTGGGGGCAGGTCCAGAATGGTGATCTACGAGTCCTGTTCATCTCTGGACTTCCGTTTTATCCCGATGCTACGGGCTACGGTGATGGTGGGTAGACGTCCGCTCCTCGCCATCAATGCTTGTTGACGAGAAACCGGTGAACGGCTTCTCCCTCGTCTGTTGTAAGGTCGCTCCGGGGTATGGTCCCTATGGTACCGACTGGACCGGTAGGCTGGACTAGGTGAAGGGGTCCGACGTCTAGGACGGTCCCTCTCTCGATGATGACGTACAGGATAGGAATATCGGCGTTGTAACGGTGTGCGACTTCGTTTACGAAATCTGCTTGCCGTAGTACCGAGGTATGGCTCCGTTGTATGGGTCCAAGCTGGAGTAGAGGCCGGCTCACGGCGTTCTGGCTGAGTCCGTTCCTCATAAGTCCGTGACTCCTTGGATGTGGAGTCTCGGTGATCTGTATAAGTCCGTTCTGCTTGAGTCCGTGATTTCTCAGGTGTAGACTCTCGGCGCGCTGGATAGGTCCGTGTGGTATCCAGCTCCGTGATACGGCTCCGGGTGCGTGGTACGGTTCCGGGCTGTAGTTTCCTCCCGCGGTGCTCCGGTATCGGAGTCACGGTGGTCTGGATAGGTCCGTGAGGTCTCCAGTTCCGTAGTACGGCGCCCTGGATAGGGCCGTGATCTCTGGATAGGGCCGTGATTCCTTGGAATCCCGGCCCCTGTAGGCCTTTGGCTTGTCCGACTCCCGGCGTCCAGTATAGAGCCGTGACTCCGTGGAACCGGTGAGCTGTGCTTGAGCCGGGGTCCCGCTGTAGTGGTGGAGTCCGTGATCTTGATTCTCGGACTGCCTTTTCCGCCGTGTCCCTCTGTGTCTCCGGGGTACGGCGGTTCTTTGGGGACTTGGATGAACGGGAGTTGGTATCCGAGTACTCGCTTTGATCCGTGTCTGTGACGGGGCTGTCTAGTAGAGTCCGTGTCAGCACTCTAGCCGGTGCAGTAGAGTAAACCGTATCGCCGTGGCTTGGGCTTGACTGGTCTGCACTTTGCCTATTCTCTCGGTATCCCGTTAGTCTCTGTAGGCTCTTGGCTTGACGGGGTCTCGGAGTTCTGCATTGGGCTGATCTCTCAGAGCCATGGTCCCGTATGCTGATCTAAAGTCCGTGGTCTGTAGGTGTGGACTCCCGGTGAGACGTAGACTCTCGGCGTACTGGATAAGTCCGAACTTCATAGGTCCGTGTCGTTCTCTGTCCCGCGGGTAGTACCGCCTCTGGAAGTAACCTCTCTCTCCGATGGTCGGGTCCGAGGTGCTCTGCAGTCGGAGTCCCGGCGCTCTGAGGTGTCGAGGTCCTTGAAGGTCCAGGGTACGGCTCTGTCCCGGGTCCCGGTTCTCCACCAGGTCCCGGCTGGCAGACTTGTCTTTCTTGAGTTGCGGAGACTTGGATGAACGGGAACTGTAATCTGAGGTCTGCCCAGATCCGTAGTTGTAACGGCTCCGGTATAGAGTCCGTATCTCATCTTCTCCGGTGAACTTGAACTAGGCCGTCTTGGGTCTGTAACTTGTTCACCGTCTTAAAATGTAGCTCCAGGGTACTGCTCTTCGCCGTGGAGCTGTGATCCTGTGTCCGTGATCTGTACTGTTTCACGGGACTGTTGTGAAGATTCCACTGGCAACAGTATCGTTTTCAACGATAAGTTGCTGGTAGGAACTTCGTTTACAGCCAAGTCGTTGAAGAGGGCCTGAGTAGCTTGCTTCTCAGCTGGACATCTTGCCAGGTCAATGGCCGCTCTCCAGAGTTGACTGCGTCGCCATAGGTGACTGTAAACACACCTTTGGAAACAAAGAAAAATGCAAGTCTTAAACTGGTTAAAACTGACGACATTATTCGTTCCTATAAATCTTTATAGCTGGGCGACTACGTTGGTTCATAATGAACTACGGGAGAGAAAAAATAACCCTAGAGTGCGTCTATAACAATCCAAAAGTTACTGTTTACAGGAGCTCTTTCAAAACAGGTCTTGTCACCAAGACTGCAAAGGAAAAAGAGTGATGGACATGCGCGGAGTGCACGCCACCTGGCGGACGATCGACGCAGCGATCAAGGGAGATAATTTTGTTTGCAGGAGATCTCCAAATGGAGGATATTGGCATTTAAGTGATAACAGGTGAAGATTTGGGACACAAACATGTGACCTTAGCAATACTCACAACTGTATCGCTGTCCTCTGCACTCAAGTTAGGCATGAAAGCCACTCCCGGGTCCTGTGTCTCTAGTATAGTGACCTCTATAGTCCGTTGATTAGGAAGAATAACTGGTGGGTTAGTGACGGAACTGATAAACACTGTGAGAACACCAACAGCAACACGTCCCGGTGATCCACGGTCTTTAGCCTCTATTCTTACCTGTTCGTAAGTAATGAAAATTCAAACGTAATGTTAAACAAATAATGAACCATATCAATACACCTTACATGCTATCTACATTAAAACTGACAAACAGCGCCTTACTGAAACATGACACCAGAGATGCAAAAACTCCTCAGCCCCTGAACAGTGTACACCAAGATGTTTCAGAATGGGTATAGGAGTTGGCACGCATAGCCTAGATTTATGGCATTTGAATATGTTCTTGTGAGCCAGTCAAAGATGTCGCATTGGTATTTTTGTGACAATCAGGCATTGGACTAGAAGAAAACTGTTATTTTTGGAAGACAGTCTGTAACAACTGACAAATATAGATGCTGTATTAAGACAGATTCAGCCATTGGAAGAAAGAATCTGAAAAAAAATGTCTCTATATAAATTTATATCAATATTGTTACACAGTATCTGTGATACAATTATTTACAATTTCAGTCGGAAGAGTACACATACCGTGTAAATGCCGTCTGGTTGGTTGGCGATACTGTTGCTCAGTCGGATGACACCATTCGTGGGGTGGATGGTAAAAAACCTCAATGCTGCTCCTTCACCGATGATGGTGTATGAGAAAATAGAATTGAATGGGACCTGAAGAGAAAGTGTTCATGAATGTTAGTCAAATTCACAATACTGAAATTAGGGAAACTAGTAACCCAACAAGGAAAACTGAATGACAATATTCATGGGGAGTGTGGTTAACGTTTTTCATAAATTAAGAATATATTCTGCCGCGATATTCTGCAGTTCCAATGATGTTGATATTTTCTAGCTGCACTGACTGATTTAATATCCCTTTCAGCAATATTACAACATCAATCCCTATCTAAAGATCAAAGATCTAACAACAAAATACATCATAAATCTCTCTTTGGCAAACATTCCTTAATAAAATCTCTTAATAAGAATTTCCTGTCAATGCTTGTGGTGTCCTCTGAATGGGACCATCATGTTAACATTATATGAACAGATCTGTAAATCTATCTTTGTCAAACAATCTCTTAAGAGACTCTCTTATGGTGCCCTCTGAATGCGACCACCATGTCCCTACACTTAGCAAAGAGGGCCACGAACTCCGCCTCAAAGTTCTGAATAACTCTTTCATGTTCACTAGATTCGGCACTTTATAAACACCTCTAACAAAGTCTCTTTATACCATGAAATCATCATCGATATACAAAACCATGGCATTTTTTTCTTAGATTTCTCATTGAATTAGCAGTGATATGGTCCAATCAGAAGAGTTCGATTATTAATTTTGTTAGTCTGTGTTTACATACCACAGTATCGTTATCCCGTGTTCGCACTGTGAACAGAGTGGTGGTGGTATCTTGAGAGGACGAGATCGTTATGTTGTTGGGAAGGTTCAGGAATTCTGGCGGATAGATGTTCCTCTGGACGAAGATTCTAACAGTCGCATCGGCAGATTGGGATGGTGTCCCCCTGTCCCTGGCTGTCACAGTCGCCTGGATATGATAACAACAGCTAATGATCAATCTACAGTACACAGACAGCAGATTACTAATCTGAACCGTTGATTTCTGCCCGTGAGCCGGCATATTAGAGAATGTGCTTTACACTTAACCCCTTCTTTCAAGATTTTTTTCTTTTTACAAAGTTTATGAGGATAATCAGGCTGTGTTAGATGTCAAGGAAATCCTATTTAGTGAAAATATGTAACCCCGCCCTGATCAATGGTGGTCACAGGCCTTAAGGCTAATGACAATTGATTCCATGTTTCCCATCAACCTGTTTTTCAAAAGTGATGCGGGCGGGGTCTTAATTTTCATTATTCATTACTCATTATTCAAAATAAAAGTCGGGTCGAGATCATTTGGTGGTCATGTTTGAGAATGTTTAAGCAAACGAGTTACCTCCCCTGATGGGGTTTTTCAAGGGAGCATACTGTTTTCATCAATTTTTCATTTCCATCGTCAGATTTGATGTGTCTTAAAGGTTGTTGAATGAAAGGAGTTTGGCTTACACATTTTACTCATTTCAACATGTTCGGAGCAAGAAATTGCACTTAGAAAGTAGGATAAAATGCAAATAATGAAAATAAAAAAAAAAACGGGCGGCAGGTGAAATGACATGCGGGCGGTTGATGGAAAACAAGGGATCAACTGTGGATGGCCTCAGCCTGTACACTGTCTAACAATCAGCTAGTATTAATAATGATGACGAAAGTCAAGAAGACTATTTGTTTCATGTTTTTTTTATCTTATACCTACCACATCTCCACATCACAAGACCATTCTTTTCATACCTATTTTTCTACATATACACACAAATTGCCAACATTTCTGGTTGTTCTGTCAAGCAAGATATTGTTTAAAGAAAACAGCATTGTGACAGTTCATTTCGGGTATTCCCCATGTGCTGTATTGGCATTTTGAGTTTCTGCATAAGGACTTTCTGGTGACTTGCTTCAAAGTGAATCTTGTATGTTTTTTTGTCCGATAAATTTGACAGGAGAAATCTTTCTTTCCAGCCAGGTGGGTCTTTTGTTGTCGCGAAATACTTGCATAACAAGGAATTTTAATGGTCCGGCAATACCTCTAATAATCCGATCACAGGAAGTGAAATTTCCCGCCATAAAATCTGCGTGTGATCAAATTTACTAGAACAGGAAATTGACAAAATTGTTTAAAATCATGCATATAATCCATTATTTCTTCATTATTTTAATGATTTTGAGATTAATCAAATTTATTAGCACCAGCAATTGAAGTTTGTCCATAAAAGTGGGGGTAATTAAATTTTGATAGGGGGATTGAATTATTGGAGTGATTAACATATTGCCTACCAATAACCCAAACAGAGGGAGTGAGTGGGATTTATCGTTGTTTTCGACAATGTTTCAGACATATCATTACAGTGCTTTACATGTGCCAGGACACGAGAGTGCCCCTGTGGAGGCTAAGACTGTCCGGTGGCTAAGAGTGTCCGGCTTCTATCTTCTAACCTAGCTAGGACAATTTTCTCCACATTGGGCTCAGGTGTTCGTCTTTGGTTGCAATAGAAAACGATATGAAAATGGACACAAAACACCAGGACTTTCTTATCTATCACACCCCCAATAACCCCAAACTAGAACTCACCGTGTGAACACTTGCTGCACATGGGGACTGAAGAAGTTGTGCATTCACCCGCAGCCATCCTGTCACCTCGTTAATCGAGAAGCACGGACTTCGGATGCCACCTATCGTAAGGCTGTACCGAATTTCATTGTTTGGTGGCTGGAAGTAAAGAAAACAGATTTATCTCCCTTACTGGATTGTCTCCCTTGATAACCTGTACTGTCTTAAATTTATTTTACTTATACATCAAACAATAATAACAATACATTGTAGGAACTACAAATACTAGTAACCTAGTAATGCACTTGAAAATCTGAAGAGAAGAGAAATTATCACATTGTACTGATACTTTTTGCGCTACAGCAAGTTTCAGAATGTTTATCACCGATTAATGGGAGACTCGCGCTGTACAATGCAGGTAATCAGCTGCCATGATCACCACTTCCATTTTACCCATTTCACACCATTCTGGCTCAGAGATCACCACTTCCATTTTATCCATTTCACACCTTTCTGGCCCAGGGACCACCACTTCCATTTTATCCATTTCACACCTTTCTGGCCCAGGGATCTGATCAACATGGCCAGGATTGGATCTTCCGTTTTATCCACTGCCTGTATTGTGCAAATCCCATGTTATGTAACAAAACCATGCCAGCCAGAATGAAGGTTAAGGTTATTTCACTCATACGGTGACAGCCAGTTCGAAAGATGGAAGAATTTGAGGTTCCCGGACAGAACCACTGCCCATCAGCAAGTAACTGGCAAAGTTTCACACATGCACCAGAGGGACTCGAACCTGTGCCAGTACAGCGGTGTGGGGCTAGTGATCACCAGTGAAGCGCCTTAGACCACTCAGTAACCAAGGGCCCACAAATAAAATGAATTCTTACCAAGGGATCATTATCTTTAGCTATCACTCTGAAAAACTCGTAGCCCAGTTCTCGGTCCTCTCGCACGTATGCCAAAAAGGCTTGGGTCTGGTTGAACTCGGGCTTGAAGAAGTTCTGTTTCACGGTGACAGTCACTAAAGTGGTGTTGAATTTGTATGGTCTGCCGCCATCACGAGCTTCTATTCGGAGCTGTATAAATAAATCAACACATAACCGTACAGCAGAAGGAACAAATTATGATCCAGTGTTGATTATGTGTACTGTTAAGCGGAGAAGCTGGTCTTAAGCATGTAATTTTCAGTAAAAAATCAGTTTTTTGGTTCTCTTGACCTATAATTTTCACTTGGCTTAGTTGTTTTTGTCAAATAATGAATTTAAACTAGAATTTTTTTTATCTTATTTTGACGTGATTTGTATTTAATAACATATATTTATTAATGTTTGAATGTTTTTTTATCGAAACACATTTTCGCAGTGGTTCTCTGTCTGGGTAAAAATTAATATCGATAAATATTTCACTAATCTTGATGGAAATTTTAAGAGAATTTTCTTTGAACTCTAATCTAATCCTTAATCTGCACAATTATCTACTTTGAAAAGTCTTAACCCCTACAGGAGCTTGTGGATAATACTGTCTGATCAAGATCATTTTGTAAAATATGACAGTGTTCATTAGAGTGATTAATATTGATGTTTTTTAACACAGTGGGATGTGAAAATGAGATAATTTTATGCCCCATCAATGTGGAGGCTAAAATAAACAAGTTTTATTCGATAAAAAACAATTACTTGGTCAAACGATTTTTACCCAGCAATGCTTATTTTAACACAGAGATTCATCTCTAGAGTTAGTTCTGGTTATTCAAGCAGCCTGAATTTTTGCATGAAATCATCTTCCCTTCAATTCTACCTCTGTGCAAAATTTCATGATCATAGGGGGGTTAGAACTATATTAAGATGAAATCACACTTTTAACACCCTCGTCTCCCCTTAAGGTGGAGGATACAGAAAATCCAGATTATTAACCCTATCTGACCAATACCATTTTTCTGTTTACAGTGAAACCTGTGAATACCGACACCTGGGTAAACTGACCAACCTCTAAATACCGACATTATAGTGGGTCTCATTACAGTAAAACAGTTGAATAGCAAAACCTGTGTAAACTGATCAAACTCTAAATACTGACATTATCCAATTTAATTTGAACCTTGGTAAACCAGACATCTGTAAAAACTGACACTATCCTCTGGTCCCAAGCATGGTCAGTATATGCAGGTTTCACTATACCCAAATTTAAGGGATTTTCAACCTTGATAAACCAGAACCCTGTCAAAACTGACAATATAATCTGGTCCCAAGCATGGTCAGTTTACACAGATTTCACTGATTTTTTTATTATTATTTCTCCGTAAAACAAATTACTGTTGTATGATACGATGATAGAGAAATATCGAAATATTAGCTCTGGAGATTATTACCAATTTTTTATTTTTTATATTACCAATATTGTTCGGCACCTAAATTTAGACAAATTGGCTAGCCGAACAGGATGGAATTTTCAGTTTGACTTCATGGCAATCAAAATTGAACAAAACAGAATTGAGACGCAGAAAGAGTATATATTCTTCGACAAAAATGATGCGGACCAAAATAAAATTCTGCCACCTGAGAAAAAAGGAGAAGGGTTATGATTACCTTGAATTCTCCAGTGGTCAGTTGTACCAGGGAGCTTCTTATCGAGATAACCCCTGTTACAGCGTTGATAGAGAAATAGACAGGAGCTTCTAAATCACCAACTAAATAGTATCGCACTGTGCCAAACACCGTATTCTGCAATAAAACATAAAATCAACTTTAATTGCGAGCACGTTAATTTAGGGATTTCTAACTGAAAGCATACTCTTATGACTTTGAATGACTTTATGAAACAGGCCGTCATTCTTAGGATATGTTGGTACGAGACAACAGAGGATGGACGCACATAATGATGACATAACAGTGACTTAAACCTGGCTACAAAACTCCAAACAATCAAATCTAAAGATGCATTTATTACATGAATGCGTCGATTATTAGCCCAAGATGAATATCGTTACCAAATTTGTTGCCGAAAAAAAGGTGAAAATAACATCCACCTGTGTGTTTCTGTTTATGCCACTGACAGACTGACAATGTAACCAGAACAAACCACAAAAGGTATGTCATGCTCAGGCTTGCGTAACAGACAGGGCGCGCTAGCCGAAGCCATCTTCAGTTATATCCAGAAAGTCGAATTGCCATTTAACAGAATAGATAGACCTACCTCTCTAAAATGGAACTACAGGCGACTTTAGCTTGAATCAATATTGTCACATGTCATAACAGGGTTTTTTCAATGAAAGTGTGCAGTCTAATTTTGAACAGAGAAAAAAACATATCTATTATTATGCAACGTAGATAGACAATTTTTTATTTCTTTTTAATACCATCTGAAGTGGATATACATGTTAATGGTCGGCTGTGGCGGACGTCTCTTTTAGTTTGTTCTATTTTTTACTTTCTTGATCGAAAACGACCTTTTTTACCTCTATTTTAGAGAGGTGGCCCTATTTAATCTGTTTAAACATGCCAGTTACAAATCAATATTAAGTCTTACACTGGGGTCGTTATCCAGGGCCTCCACGGTGAGTACAGGACTACCAGCTGTTGTATTACGCCCCAGATCCTTGGTGTAAGGCACAGTGTTCGTCCAGTAGGGTGCGTGTTTATTACGTATAATGTTTACAGTAACCACAGCTAGCCTGTCAGCCTCCTGAGGGGGGTTCCCTCCATCTTTCAGCCGCAGGTTAAACTGTCAACACAAGCAGTCAGGTTAGCATCGCAATGATTAGTGCTGAAGGATCGAGATTCAAATCGCATGCCATGCTATCCATATAGCATGAACATTAATATTTGATGATACCCTTGTAATAACCAGTCAGTGAGCCTTAATGGGTCCTTCCCACAATAATCCTTCGACACTGCTGTCTTTCCCGGTGTCAGTGACAGGTGCACAGCACATGGCCACCACGTGAGCTTCGGTTCGTTCTCATGGTCTCTCCCCCAGCTTTATAACATGGAGCAAATTTTTCAACTATTGATAACTGGGTTTGCATCAAATATTCCTACAATCCCAATAAAGGACCAATAACCTACCTTTTATGATAATTTTGGCAACTTCAGGTCGAAAATATACCAGTTATGAATAATTAAAAATATATTTGCCTGGATTGATGAACTGGAGCTCATGCGGCCAGCCAGATTTCGGTGCACCACCCACTGCCATCGAGGCCAGACAGCATTGTCCAGGGATTCAATAAAACTATAGTGCAAATTGCCCTTTATTCTGATCAGTTATTAGGATTTAGAATCAAATGTTCCAAATTGCAGACTACATGTTCAAAGTTAAAATGGATTGCAGAGCACTTGGTACATTCAAACAGCCCCATTGGTGTGCAATACAAGCTTCTAGTCTGAATTTCCTAAAGGAAGGTTGCTATAGGTGTCTTTAGAGCCACAATGCTGATGAAATCGACCGCGACCAACAAGGCAGCTATTGATACATGCATATTTCAACTGATCCACCTGGCGAACACCCAGGCCAGACTTGACTTCGGTAAATCGGAGCTCATGAACAATAATTGGATATTTAATACCAGATATCTGTGTGATTAATATCTTACAAAAGAATCAGAGAAGGAAAGGTTCCGAGAAAATGAGAATTCTTAAATAATTCGGATCCAACCCACCTTGACTGTATCAACAGTAGGGATGAGAATGAGCGATTTTTTTACGGACACGCCATCACGGGAGACGCTGAAATATTCCTGGGCCACTGAACTGGCTTCTATAGTGTAATACAGATCTCCGAATGGTGACTGAAAAGGCAAAGACAATGGAGTTTTATAGAAATAACTATGGTGCATCATGGGATATATTCCACTTTAAAAGCATCTGATTGGTCAGTTCAAATTTTGAAAAAGCAATCCAAGATTTTCATTGGTCTGTGTAGATAATTGGAAGAAAATCCAGCCAATCATAAGAGTTTCTGTGAAGCTTCATTTTATTCAATGATGTCTGAGCAGTAAGAATGGATACTGTGAATGACACCAAAACAGGGGAGATAAGTCAATAACTTCGTATTTACCTGGACATTTTCTGAATGCTTGTATTGATAATTCTATGTACTTGATGAAATATATCATTGTTTGAAAAGTTAAATCTCACAAAGTTACTGATTTTGTTAGAAATTTTTCATGCAGGTTTTGCTCTATTTGTGACTGCCGGATGGTACATTAGAATGAGCTGAATACAAATGTGTGATACAGTGAAACCTGTGTAAACCGACCATGCTTGCGACCAGATTATAGGGTAAGATTTGACCGGGTAAAATTCTTTAAATTTAAGTATTGGGACCATGAATAATTTCAGTATTTAGAGGTTGGTTGGTTTACCCAGTTGTCAGTATTCACATGTTTCCCTGTACAACTATTTACAAAAGCGGGATGTAACTCTTACCACACCATCACGATCACGTGCAGAAAGTTGTAAGAATGGTACCGCCAATTCCTGTATCTCTAGAATACCAATAGTGTATTGATGTTGTAGGAACTCTGGCTTGTAGAGGTTACGAGTCACGTTTATGGTCAGTGTAGCGGAGGCGGTCAATGCCGGGGTTCCCCCGTCTACAGCAATGACACGAAGCTGAGCGACAAATAAGAAAATTGAATAGCCAATTATACTTGTAACAGCAATTAAAACAATAAACAGAGTGAAGGGTGGTTTTCATACATGATAATCTGCAATGAAATCAAGAAGATCAGAACTTTTTTTTTTTATTTCAACCAAGACTTAGCGGAGAAGTAACGACCATAAAAGCAAAGTTATTATGTGAAATATTGCAGTCTTATATGAACTGGAGCAATTCTACTGCCTTATACGAAAATACAATATACATTTATGAAAATTTAACAAAATACCGCAGAAGTTGGGAAGATTATCATACCACATATCTTTCGCGGATGTCATTCTGGTAGTTGTCGGTGGTACTAATTACTCCATTCCCATTGATCGTAAACAGTCCCACCCCATCACTCAGCACATCCAGGCGCAGTTCACGAATTTCACTGTGAGGGCGCTGAAACATAAAACAAAGAATGTTCAAGAATTTATACAGATGTTCATTCTTACTGAAGGCAACAGTTTTATTTACAGGCAATTCTGATCGTTTATAACATATTTTTTTTATACCATTTGCTGTTCCAATGAATCAGAGTAGCCACGAGTGAGAATATGTTCCTTCGATGGTATTATAATTTATTAGGGAACCACAGTACCAAAGAATTCTGCACAACATATATTGTTCGAAAATGAGCATGTCTTCTCTCATTTAACCCTACCTGGCCTGGGGGCGGGGCGGAAAGTGCCCCCCCCCCTACGGAACTTTTCTCCGAAACGACAAAACCGAGGAGGCTGAAACTTGGTGACTTTTAAGCTTATCTTATTGGGGTCATTTTGAGCTTATTTTCATATACCCCCGGGCAGAGGATCATGGGTAAATTCAAAATGGCGGCCATGTGGTATCCGCGAAAGTCGTGGTTTTCAATCTTTTCGCTTCATTTCTTCATATTTTCCTTGCCTAAAAGGCCTTGAAAGTATTTTATTTATGCAAAACTAATTATTCTATATTTTATTTGACTTTTTTCGAGAGAAAAATGGGAGAAATGAAAATTTCGAAAAATCGACCCCAAAAAGACATCATGGCGGCCATCTTGGATTTTTTAACATTTCCCGGTAGAACTTGAACCAAAGATACTGTGTGGTAAGTTTCAGCGCATTAGCTTTAGTGGTAGAGAAAATATATAGGGGGGGCGCACTTTCCGCCCCCAGGCTGCGATACACCCCAAATCGCCCAGGCCAGATAGGGTAAATTCTCACCTGATTACACATTGTCATAATAAGCAAGGCATATTGATACTTCCTTCGATACTGACAATGTGATGAAACAATATTGAGATGGGAGTGTTGTTGATTGTACTGTCAAGTAAATCAACCAGTGCCAATGACTGGATATTGCCTTCAAGAAAATGGGGTCAAACTATAATACTGTGAGAAATGGAAACAAGCTTTAATGACATACCTGGGTATCTGGGTCGCGGACAATTACAGTGAAGATATTGACCCTTGGTCCTGTGTTCACAGATATCTGGGTTGAATTGGGCAAGTTCTCAAACACGGGGCGGTGATTCCTCCATACGTTAATCCTGACATTGGAGGGTGCCGAGGACAGCCCCTCACCATCTGTGGCGATAACTTGAAACTGGAATGAAAAAAAAGCAATTTCGCATTTTGTTCCTTCTATTTCATTAAAGTGATAATCTGCCGATTACGTTATAACCAAGATTCTCTTGAAATTTACAGTTTGGTAACAAGGTGAAGTTTACCTGCAAGTCCTGCAAAGAAGATGGTACGATAAAGCGGCATTTTGGCCTATACGTGGTGCGGTTGAAATCATAATTGTTTTTTAATGTAACAGCAAGAGAAAATATACATGTACACAATATGTGAAAGTTCCAGCTCCATTGCGTTTTGATTATACATGTAGTTGTGACATAAAATTGAAATCCGCAGCTGTGCTATACAGTGAAAAAAGCATATAAATCGAGTCAATTAAACACACATTTAGACACGAAGGACCCCTTGGACCAAAATGCCATTTAACCTGGTGATGTGCGGTGGCATAACTCCACTGCTGGAAAATCATTTTGGTCCAAGGGGATCTTCATGTATAAATGTGTTTTTAATTAAACACACATTTAGACACGAAGAACCCCTTGAACCAAAATGCCATTTAACCTAGTGATATGCGGTGGCATTATAACTCCACTGCTGGAAAATCATTTTGGTTCAAGGGGTCCTTCATGTATAAATGTGTGTTTAATTGACTCGATTTAGACTAATGAGTGATTAATTTATACCTTGTAAGCAGATGTTGCATGTGGCATTTTACGGGGCAGATTGAAGGCAAAAGGATATATGAGTCCCGTCAAAATGAAAGGCCATTGTAAGGTCTCTAATAATTCGATCACTTAGAAAACACACTTAATGAAGCCAATTCTGAGAAATATTCTGTCTAAATTCACCTCTGATTGTTCCAAACTTCAAGATATATTGGCAAAAAAAAATGTCCTTGAATCCAAGTTTTTTCTATTTAATTGAGACCTTACCATAATCCTACTGAGGCCTTACCATAATCCTATTGAGACCTTACCATAATCCTATTCAGACCTTACCATAATCCTAGTGAGACCTTACCATAATCCTATTGAGACCTTACCATAATCCTATTGAGACCTTACCATAATCCTATTGAGACCTTACCATAATCCTATTCAGACCTTACCATAATCCTATTGAGACCTTACCATAATCCTATTGAGACCTTACCATAATCCTATTGAGACCTTACCATAATCCTATTCAGACCTTACCATAATCCTATTCAGACCTTACCGTAATCCTATTGAGACCTTACCATAATCCTATTGAGACCTTACCATAATCCTATTGAGACCTTACCATAATCCTATTCAGACCTTACCATAATCCTATTGAGACCTTACCATAAGGGGAGGGGGGAGAGTTAATTCAGTGTGTTACAATATCTTACCTGGTAGAGTAGTCTATCAGTAGGATCCTGTGTGAGAGGTATACGGACTGTGATAACACCGCTCTCAGACACACGGAAATAACGCGCCTGGGGCGAGTTGACTATCGAATAGCTCACACGGTTATACGGCGCCTGGAATGAAAGATGCATGCAAGGTTTATAACATTTCTGAATCAATATGCTTTTAGGAAAATCTGATTTTAAATTGTGAGAAGAGGTATAAAATATTTTAGACCATATTATACATGGCATCACAGTTGCTTCCTCAAAATATAATTGTAAGTAGAGCTATCGATACATCATTTTTACTATAATTTTACATCACATCATAGTGTAGATTTGGTGAATAAAAATGTCAGTCCAAAGCTCATTTTTGTTGGATTTGATGTTGCCATACATGAAACGAGGCCTGCATGTGTAGTCATTCACCGTAAAATGACTTTTGAATACCATCAACATCCATAATTCCAAAGTTTCAATTTTGAGCCTCAATACACCAATGCCGCTGGAAATGAAATAGCTTACGAGTCCTCCAAGAAGTATAGATTCAAACGCTCACCCATTTGTCGTCATCAGTGGCCGAAATTGCAATGACAAGTCTGTCAAGTTGATATTCTTCCAGGATCCTGGTCTCGTACAACGTTTGATTGAAGACTGGACGATTCAGGTTATGATTAACATAGATATAAGCCACTTTGATAGCAGTATTCGGAGGAGATCCTAAATCACGAGCCAGAACACGAGCCTGCAAATCAAAATTGCTTATTTTAGCTTATTTACTTAGTTCACATGAGTCACAGGAAGTAGGGTGAGGAAGATGACTTGGGGGTCCAAGCATAATGTTACCACCTAGGTAGGTCAAATTTACATCAAAAGTAGGTCAGCTCAGAACTTGCTGGTAACAGTCCCCTAATGCACGTTCATACCAAAAACCAAGGTTCTAATGCCAACGGTTCTCCTCATTTTGCCGATGAAAGGATTCGGATGGACTCACTCACTCACTCATTACCGGACAATTTGCAAATGAGAGCCTACTTAGTAGGAAAATTCTTTCAATTATTCTTTCCGAAACAGTATGTTTCAGATTGTCAGCATATAAGTGGTGCGTGCGAGATAGAAATCTGAAGCAGACAACCTTATACCTAAGATTTTAGCTAACCCTATCTCCGGAACGACAAAAAAAATTGAGCTGACACTCAGGGATTTTGTAGTTTATCATATTGGGGTCATTTGGATAAGGGGTATATTCAAAATGGCGACTTTGTGGAGTACCAGAAAGGTGATGTTTTGTCATTTTCCTTCAAAATTCCTGCTTTTCTGTGCAGAAAAGTGGGCAAAAGCTATGATAATCTTCCCAAAAAGCTATTCTATTTCTATTACCAAGTAATCACAAATAAAAAATTTGATAAATCTGACCTGAAAATCGTCAAAACAATGCCGTTTTTGAAAATGATGTCACGGCGGCCATCTTGGATATTTTACATTTTTTAGCAGAGATAGGGTTAAGACTCATCAGTGGAATACTCTATAGCAGCAGAACCTGTACAGTACTATCAGCTTCTGGGTGGAAATTGTCAGTTTTTGACAGTGCTGAACTTCTCAGTTAACATGTTAAAGTGATCGTAAACCCTCAAGTAAAGTTTACATCAAATGAAAGACCATTGCGAACGGTGTTGGAAAATATTTATTTTAATTTTTACGATTTTATTACACAGAGTAAACTGCAATTAAAGCATGGTATTCTATGGTGGTCTGTTGCAATCATATTTAGGTCCAGTGACGTCACACTGCCTTAATACATATATTTCAAACGGTGTGTCCAGTGCTTGATTCAAGCTTTATAAGGTATGTATACTTTGAGTTTCAACAGACTCACTGTTCCAATGTGCATGTTCCAAAATCTGGGAAATTAAATGAAGATTCAAATTGATTTGAAACTCATGAGTCACCATCTCCCAGATTTTGGTGGAACATACACATTGGAACAGTGAGTCTGTGTTGAAACTCAAAGTATACATACCTTAAGCTTGAATCAAGCATTGGAAAGTGCATACAAAGTTTGAAATATATGTATTATTACTGCATTGTGACGTCACTGGACCTAAACATGATTGCAACAGACCACCATAGAATACCATGCTTTATTTGCAGTTTACTCTGTGTAATAAAATCGTAAAAAAATTAAGATAAATATTTTTCCACACTGTTTGCAATGGTCTTTCAATTGATGGAAACTTTACTTGAGGGTTCACGATCGCTTTAAAGAATTTATATTACTGGCCTGAGAATTTCCATGTGGTACTATATGGCTCGGGTAATCGAGCCTTTATGAACATACAACAGCGCTGAAAGGCTGGGATCTGCACAGCACTGCACAGACAAAGTTTCCCTGTATACATGAATAATCGGTGTAATAATGAGGTTACCTGATAAAGTCTGGTTCGTTCATTGGCCAGATTGTTCTGGACAACCAGTGACCCAGAGACGGAGTCCAGTCTGAAGTAGATGGGCGTGTTACCATCTCCTTGTAAGTCATAACGCACTGTGCCGTAATCACCAGTCTGTTCAAAGATAATAAATATCATACTCAAATACTTGCTAACTCTTACTCTTGGAATCCCGCCAATAAGATTTGTCATGAAGATATATCCTAAAATCCCGGGAAGGGTAATTTGCCACCCAAAGCTAGGGTAGTCAAATTTATTTATCTTCATACACAGGTCGACTTCTCTTTTCACACTTCAAATTAGCCTTGATAGATCAGCCTCAAATCCATTTGAATTTGAATTTATAAAACATGTCATATGACTGGGTTATTGATTGGCTGTCATATGTATATTGCCATCCCTATGACCAAATAAGGAGGAATGACCTAACTAATGAGAGAATACATCACCTTACACACAGTTGATGGGTATGTTCTGATTGACTAATCTCTGGCTTGCAGATGAAATTAACATCTCAAGATATGAATGTTTTCTGTGGTCTGATCTATCAAGGTTAATTCTAAGTGTGAACGGAGAAGATGACTTGTGTATGAAGATGGATTCATTGGAGTCAGTGGTGATGAAATTGAAATGTAGATTCATCAGAAATTTACCTGAAATTTGGAGGAGATTGAATTTACATGAAAATTTACATGATAATAGTAAAGCATACACCAGAAATACCCTACTTATTTAAGATAATGCCCTAAAATTTTCTTGAAATAAGATTTTACTCAAAATTTATTCAAAATCAGTTAATCAGTTAATTTTTAAGAAAATTTTCTTGTTTAAGTAAAATTTGGACGTGGGTAAGTATATTTTAATTAAACAAAAAAAAATAAAGAATTTTTCTTAAAACAAGATTTTTTTAAAGAAAAATTCTTATTTTTTTCTTGTTTAAGTAAAATATACTTATCCCACTCCAAATTTTACTTAAACAAGAAAAAAAATGTTAAAATTTTTCTTAAAATTTAACTGATTTTGAATAAAATTATCTTATTTCAAGAAAATTTTAGGCCATTATCTTAAATAAGTAGGGTATTTTTGGCAGTGTATACTCTAGGGACCACAAAGTTCATATTAAGTTTATGCAGGGTTCCTACCCTTTGTGAAAGACAAAATTTCAAGACACTTCCAGGCCCATACAACCTTTTCCCAGGACCTTTAACTGAATTCCCCTGGATAATTTTAACACCTTTTACCATGTTTCATTCAGCAAATTCAACAATGTATATTTCAACTATCACGTTTCATACAGATCTGACTAGATCGAAGAATAAATTCAGCTTGTTAGAAAGAAATTCCAGTAATTAATTGTGGCTGATATTTTGGGGGGAGGGAGGACGATAAAATTCATGGTCTTTTCCATGACTCTTTACAAATATCGTCAGAATTCAAGGATTTCCAGGTCCTGGATTTTATTTTCTCAGAATTCAAGGAAATCAAGAAAATCCAGGACATGTACATGTATGAACCCGGTTTAAGACAAAACTCAGTGTTATCCCTAGCAAATAACAATTTTATCCAATCAGATAATGTGAGGAAATTTTAATGAGGTAATAATCTCAGCCAGCTTACATCTCCGTCCGTGGCAGAGAATGGTAGAACTTCTCGTCCAATGGGATGAGTCTCGTTGATGGTGATATTGTACACAGTGACAGTTGAGAAGACAGGGGTCTCTCGGTTACGTAATATGGTCATACGTATCAGGGCAGGAACATCGGTTTTCCGTCCCGAGACGCTGACTTCTGTGGCATCTACATAAACCTACAATTAAAAGGAAGAAGAGGAAAGTCAGAGATGGAAAATTCAATCTTTGCATGATAAGAGTCTGAAATCAGCCCAAAGTATGAATATTTTCCTGCCAGACGCATAGCCTCCAGCTCAGAACTGTGGGAGAATAATACGTGTCTACTACAGAGTAATCCCTCTAATAATTCAATCCCCCTATAAATATTCAATCACCCCCAATCATTGAGACCAAATTCAATCAACAGTTCTAATAAATCTGATCATCCTCTAAAAGCGTTGAAATACCGTAACGAAGAAATAATGGATGATTTTGCAGGGTTTTGAACTTTTTTGCTAACTTCCTGTTCAACTAAATTTTATCATCCCCAAATTTTACGGTAGAAAATTCCACTTCCTGTGATTGAATTATAAAAGAGATTACCGTAAACAGTAATTACCTTGATAGAATACAATTATACAATTCTTCCTAATTCAATTTTTCACTTTACTGACATCTGTGTTTAGAGAGAATACATTACCTTCACCTAGTTTAAGCGAACAACCTCTAAATACTGACATTATGCTAAAGTAAATCCTGTGAATACTGACACCTGGGTAAACCGAATAACCTCTAAATATCCATTATCCATGACCCCAACACTTGAATTTGAAGTATTTTGAACCTTGATAAACCATAACCCTGTCAAAACTGTTGGTTTTTTGTTCCTATCTCCAGAATGACAAAAACCTGAGTGTTGACACTCAGTGACTCTGTAGTTTGTATCATGTTTATCATTTAAACCTATTTGCATTTAAACCTCCCAAGCAGAGGATGATGGCAAAATTCAAAATGGCGACCATGTGGTGTACCATAAAAGTGATGTTTTCGTAATGTATCTTCAAAATTCCTGCTTTTCTGTGAGGAGAAAGTGGGCAGAAGCTATTTTATTTCACATCAGATTATTATTTACTAATTTATAATTAAGTTTTTGTGAAGAAAACACAAACAAAAAATACAAAAAATGCCTCTTTCGAAAATCATGTTACTGTGACCTCATCATGGCGGCCATCTTGGATGTTTTCATTACATTTTCTGGTAGAGCTTGACCCAAAGATATGGTGTGGTAAGTTTCAGCACTCTAGCGAAAATATATAGGGGGGGGGGGGGCTTTTCACCCCTCTCCAGCCTCCGGTACACTCCAAATGGCCCATGCCAGACAGGGTTAAATACGACTAGGACGCAGTAAGGTTTTCTCCAGTGATCTGAAATAGCAGCGATTTCACAGCAACTCGATGAAGGTGTGTTCACCCAATCCTGTACTGAAGTGACATTAATATTGTCATTCAAACTGGAGATACAGCTATACTGATGGTTCAATAATAGACCAGTAGATTCATGTCGATAATAGTAATCAAAGCAGACACAAAACTTACATCGATCTGATTCCCTGTTGTATTGCGGATAAATCCAGAGACGGACACAACTCCCGTGACACGGTCGACGAAAACCAAAGAGCGAACACTGGCTGGTGTGCGTAGTGCGTTTATGGAGTAAACAACAGGGTTCTGCAATTAAACAGATAGGCAATACAATAGTTTTACATGTCCCATTAGCAATTCATAACTTAAAAAGTATAGTAGGTAGCTGAATGGCCAATCCTTCAAGTAGGAATCATAAAATGATGTCAATGATAGCCAGGACAGGGGACAAAAATACATGTAGTTCTTCGGCCAAGTCAGAGTAATTTGTCCGATAATTACACCTTATATATGTTACATGGGTTTTGATTGGTTCATTGCCAAGGCATTTCATGCAAATTTCCCTAGACAGATCAATGTCACGTGCCTGATATGGATAGCGGGCACAGCGGGGAATTTGCCTTCGGTTTAAATCGACGGCGTTTTTGGCAAATAATCCCGGCGCCACCTGGTGGCCAGCTCTAATGCCATAATTGTAAACAAACATGGTGGTGGGTTCGACCGACATATTTTTGATGATTTTTTTTACTCTAGAATAGGTTTTGATAATGATAATTACTATCAAGAATTTGCCATGTCATTATACGTTTGCTCGGGAAATTTGTCATGGTCTCGACCGGTATTTGTTACAAATACAGCATGGTATACCTGTATAAAAATGTTTCATATATGCAGGAATGACAATAATGCAGCGGGATGGATGCTGCTGACTGACCAATAGCTAGAATGAATATGAACAGATACGCGAAATTATCTGCGAGGTCGGCAGTATCGACGCATACACGAAATTGAGCTGTTAATACGACCGAAGCCAAATCTACACCGCATATATTCCTGAATGGTAAATTAAAACAACTTTTGTTAAAACATAGTTGCGCGAGTGTCAAATTATCCAGCAGTGGTTTCATAGACTAGACTTGCATGTACGCTGTAACGGCAAGTACCGGTACACAAACTTCTACAAAGACACATCTCAACCAATGGAGAAAATAACAATGACACATTAACGAATAATTAATCATATATAGATTCATTCATAATTTCATCTCGACAATACAGAGTGTCACATTACCGTTTTGATCAACGGTGTTTAATTCAATCCAAAGGCGGCAATTATTACGTTGTGAACTATGGGAGATAATCGGATTTATCATGCTTTTCTCGCAATTCCGCGATCTAAGATTTTCGATCAAGCCGATTTTTCTCGTCATTGCTCAGGGATGTACGATTCAATTTTTACGATCAAGCATCGATTTTGGGACTAAAAAAATACCTTCCGGCGATCAAATATTTGTATCGCTTACCATACCTGATTTGTGTCTGAATGCAAGGCATATCAGTATTTTCCAGTGTTTTTTAGTATGTATCACTATTTCCTCCAACTGAATACCATATAAAACTTGGGCTGAATCGGGCCCTGGTTAACCACTACTTTACTCACCCTGTCAGGATCGAAGGCAGATACAGTAGTGATGTACGTTCCTTGTCTGGAATCCTCTTTGACCGAGGGAAAGTAGCGTGGAGGGTTAAAGAAGGGTGGACGGTCAGAACGGGCTGTATACACGGTCACATTAACGCTAGCTCTCCTCTGTGGTCGTAATGTGTCATATGCATAGATACCGAGCTGAAAGAGAAATGGCACAAATGAGGAATGTGTGTAAACAAGGCAATGAAGGGGCATGCTTTTTATTATCTTAAAGGTGAAATGCAAAGGTTTTCATATTTTCCTTTCTGTGTTCTTCATGGGCCATTTAATGATTGAAATATCAGCCTATCTACTTCATTTGATTTTATGTGAAGTATTTTTGTCTCCTGGTAGCTTTTGAAAAGTGCTTCGAAGTTGGTATCTTAAGACCCGCCGATTTCAGAATTGAAATCCGCATCACTTATCTGCCCTTGTTTGACGCTGGTTTGTGACGTTACATCAGACCACCTGGTCGTTCGTCAATACTTGCAACATTCAGTCTCCGGATGGTTGGTCTGACATGACGTCACAATCAAGGAAAGATAAGCGATGACGTTTTGCAAATCTGAACTCAGCTGGGCTAGGGGTACCAACTTTCAAAAAGATCCTAGCAGACAAGATAATTCAAATTAATCCAAGTGAAGTAGATATAATGGTATTTCTATCATTATTCAACCTATATTAAATGCAAAACGGAGAATTTAAAAACCTTTGCATTTCACCTTTAATACCCACACGCTGTTTCTCAAATTTGTAGTCGTGAAATATTTCTTCATCAGTTTCCATTTGTCCTGAAAGGCCTAGCCCAGGAATATAGATCATGTATGGCGAGATACTACCTTGCAATGCGACGTGTTAGAAAACGGAATAATGGCTGACCATTTGCCCATTTCCACTATAGGAAATCCCGTAAATTCACGTTACTTCGACTTACATGACCAATACATCCTACCCCTGGTGTTAAATCGACTGTCAATCCATTATTTTTTTCCCTTCTAGTTTGTGAATGAGAATGAAAATAGCTCTTGTTGAAAGCCCAACATTTGGCTCTTATTCAAAAGCATAGGAAGATTCTCAGCCTTACAATATAGACAGTGGCGGTGTCCGATGTCAAGGGACGAATAATGTAGATCTGTCCAGTGATTGTATTGATGGTGAAGAAACTTGGCGCCATGTTATATCCTTGTATTCCAAACCTCAGCTCTCCCTGTCAATCAATAGTAAACAGAACATGGTGACTCATCAAAGTATTACTTCCCAGCATGAACATGTATCATATGGTCTTAAATCGTACAACTCTTTCTTGGGGCTGGCTGTAACAAACTTCACATATAGATGTACATGTATCCTCTTTGATTATCATGATAAAGGGATTTGAAAATAAGAAAAGTTTGATATCAACTTCAAAAGTGTGGACTAATTATAAATTGAGCAAGAGTTCAATTGAACCCAAGATATGCCCTTAAAAACATACACAGTAGACAACAACATGGGTAAAACTTACAATTTTCCCAACAAACCAATGAAACTGCCTGAATCATTTTGAAAATTTGAAACAACCAATCAAGTATTTTGAAACTCTAGGATGAACTGGAATTTCTATGAAAATCCATTTGTCAATGATCAAAACTTCGGCAAAATATTGACAATAAATCAGCATATATCTTGAACAACAATGACAACTTACCGTGAGATCCGGATCATTAGCCGTCACATTGATGAAAGTCGCTCTTATTCCAAGAGAATGATTGGCTGATATATTGACCACATACGGTCCACCCGTGATGATTGGTATGGAGTCGTCTCTCACTACATTGACGATTACCGTAGCACTGTCAACACCCTCTGGCTCTGACTGGTCGCTCACATCAACTTGAAACTGTGGGTGAAAAGTTAAAACGGCTCCGTACATAATCAGGTTAGAGAGATCCACATGTACCTCTCTAAAATGGAGGTACAAAAGGTTGTTTTTTTGCTAAACAACTTTTGACTTATTTATGATAAAAGTCCAAAATCTTCAAGCTTATATATTGTTTCAAGTTGCAACAGTGATTTGCCAATGAAAGTGTGCATAGTCTAATTTTCGAGAACATAGCATGTCATCTATTATTATGCAAATTAGATGACGACAATTTGTTCTTCGTAAGACCATCCGATGCAGATATGTATGTCCATGGACGTCTATGGCGGATGTGTCCTAGTTCGATACATTCTTGAGTTTATTGTGAAAGATGACCTTTTTTACCTCCGTTTCAGAGAGGTAACCATCAGTGTGTGCATAACATGTATTTGTAACAAGGTCGAAATGATAATAATATGGATTAATGAGGACATTGATGCCCTGGTCCACTTATATACAGTAAATTGATATTCCGCAGGATTTGCTACACTGCGGTATCTCCGCTGTCATTTATAATTCAACTTCCAATGTTTCCTGTTAGCTCGGCAATGATTGGTCAGACAAGCAGCTAAGAAACTGCCAATGAAATGGCCCACAACAGGCACATCGTTACCAGAAAAATGTCACTCTGAACAAATTGATGTCAAAAGAATCCAACATCTCGGTTTCAACTGGGAGGTGAATATGTTTTTACCTGAAAGGTGTTGATCGTGCTAGAAATCAAATCTCGAGACAGGAAAATGTGTCCAGATGATGGTGTGACGAAGAAGAAGTTATATGCAGGATTGTTGAGCTGTGGAGTAATCGTGTACAACAGTCGATCCTGCAATATAAATGAGACAATGACGTAGGACTCCTTCCATATAACTGTCAATAATCTCAACTACTATATACTGCAGACTCTGTGGAGCCACTAAAACTTTCAATAAAACAGTTTTGTTTAACTCTATAAGGACTGGAGAAGTGGGGGTTTACCACAGCACTGAGGTTCATGCATTTTAATGCTGAGAATGGTTGGATAAATAAATTTATGATGATATTCAAATATATTTGATATACCCGAGAAAAATACTCTGGAGAAAGAACTTGTCCTTTGTGTCTTCTCACAAAGCTTTGGTTCCATTAAATAGAAGCACACTGAAGCAAACACAAAAATGTCTCTGAATCTACTTGAGTTGGTTATTTAAAAATCCCAGAACATCTTAACCGCAGCATTACTTGCCCTTTGATCAAGGTCAGTTGCACTAATCTGACCGACAGCCCTAGATCTTGGCCACACATCTGTCACGTTAAAGATGTAGGTCCGCTGACTGAATTGGGGCTTATTGGGGTTCCTGATCACACGAATACGGACTGTAGTGTTAGCCTCTTGACGGGTCGCTTCAAACTGCTTCACTGCCTTCACGTACAGCTGTAAATATACACGACAACAAACGTTACCGAGGATATCATGGCCATATTATATATTAAGGAATATTCGAAAAGAAGATGAACCTGCCTTAAGATCAACAGAATGAAAAGCAAGACAGTGGCTTCACGGACAGATTTTTCCATCTGCCGAGGTTCAGGGATGGAACGTCATTTACAGCACTTACAGCACAGAAAATAAATAGAAAAAGTGTCAAATATGCCTTCCCCGGTCGGAAAGATTGGATAGCATTTAGTCTAGTACGTTCGAAATCGAGCTCGAGTTGACATAGCTTACATTTATAGCCAATCACTGGAGAGTATACATCGACTGCAGGAAAATATTTGCTTCAAAGTTACAGGGTAGCAGCTCTGATTCTCTGAACCTACTCCATCTGTCAGTAATGGCTGATTTTAGCATTTCACAACCTTTTATAACGCAATCAACAAATTGGCTGAACAGCCACATGCCAAATGAGACTTGGTATTTGTTATACCATCTGACAAATCAGATGTAACAGTTATTCATTACATGTATTTGGCTAAATCATGAACAATAATATCTGTTCTATCAAGTGGCTGAATGGTGGCATCCACTTTGACAACATG
>JAVTVY010000054.1:0-33538 GCA_036873755.1 Hanleya hanleyi
ATGGGATTGTGGCAGTGGAAATCATCAGTAAGCATGCTTACAAGATACCCCCCGGATGCACATTTGATAGGAATTGACGAGCATTTGTAGAGGAATATAAGTATACATGTTATGAGTGGCGGCACAGTATGTAACTAGTTGACAATGAGACCTCGCTCGGTTGGAGTGCGGTTAACGGATTGTCTATGCATGTGTCGTGACGATACTCAGATGAGTTTAATGGATTGTTCAGAAAATTGATGTTAATAATGATTGTTGAGAATGGGGTTATGCAGGCATATTGTGTTTTACCTAACTGTTGTTACCACTAGAACCGTGTAGACTTGAAATGGGCTGTTGCAACAGATAGGCAAATTACGGTCATCTGGATAACCATATTGAAGAGGAAAAGGAAGTAAATGGGAAGTGAAATATTAAACTTACTACCTGTAGACGCATATGCAACATCCTGAGCTAGGTCTCATGGTATGGCAGCTACATACAAAATTTGAGAATAATCTAATCAGCCGTTGTCAAGTTATGCTCCAGAAATGGAATGTTACGGACCAACTGAGAAAATTCTGCCCATAGGTGGCGCCACCTGTAGACGCACATGCGCCAAACGCAATCCTAAGCAAGGTCTCATGGTAAGGTAGCTACATACCAAATCTGAGAGGAATCCAATTAGCTGTTAAGTTATGCTCCGGAAACGAAATGTTACGGACCGACAAGAAAAAGTTTTGACCCTAGGTGGCGCCACCTGTAGATGCACATGCGCCAAACGCAATCCTAAGCGAGGTCTCATGGTATGGCAGCTGCATACCAAATTTGAAAGGAATCCAAGTAGCGGTTGTCAAGTTATGCTCCGGAAACGAAATGTTACGGACTGACATGAGAAACTTTTGACCATAGGTGGCGCCACCTGTAGACGCACATGCGCCAAACGCAATCCCAGGCGAGGTCTCATGGTAAGGTAGCTACATACCAAATTTGAGAGGAATCCAAGTAGCGGTTGTCAAGTTATGCTCCGGAAACGAAATGTTACGGAATGACCCTAGGTGGCGCCACCTGTAGACGCACATGCGCCAAACGCAATCCCAAGCAAGGTCTCATGGTATGGTAGCTGCATACCAAATTTGAGAGGAATCCAACTGGCGGTTGTCAAGTTATGCTCCGGAAACGAAATGTTACGAACTGACTTGAGAAACTTTTGACCCTAGGTGGCGCCACCTGTAGACGCACATGCGCCAAACGCAATCCCAAGCGAGGTCTCATGGTATGGCAGCTGCATACCAAATTTGAAAGGAATCCAAGTAGCGGTTGTCAAGTTATGCTCCGGAAACGAAATGTTACGGACTGACATGAGAAACTTTTGACCATAGGTGGCGCCACCTGTAGACGCACATGCGCCAAACGCAATCCCAAGCGAGGTCTCATGGTAAGGTAGCTACATACCAAATTTGAGAGGAATCCAAGTAGTGGTTGTCAAGTTATGCTCCGGAAACGAAATGTTACGGAATGACCCTAGGTGGCGCCACCTGTAGACGCACATGCGCCAAACGCAATCCCAAGCAAGGTCTCATGGTATGGTAGCTGCATACCAAATTTGAGAGGAATCCAACTGGCGGTTGTCAAGTTATGCTCCGGAAACGAAATGTTACGGACGGACGTACGGACAAGCTGAAACCAGTATACGCCCCCTACACTACGTGTCGGGGGGGTATAATGATGTATCTTATAAAGAGATACGGAGCCCTCCTGCAGAAACTTGTACACACCCTCTCTACAATTGTACACACCCTCTCTACAATTGTACACACCCTCTCTACAATTGTACACACCCTCTCTACAATTGTACACACCCTCTCTACAATTTGTCTTCATACAGGTAAAAGTATGCCTTATAGCTAAGGTAATGTATATATTTTTTGAAAGCGCATTTCTTAAAGATGAACTGCAAAGCTTTTAATTTTATCTAAATTGTTGCTTATATAGACCTTGTCTTATGTGACATAACTTTTATACGTTTTTGGGGCAATATAGTTCGCAAAATTGTACTAATAACAATATTTAAGTTATCCTGTTATAAATCCGTCTTGAAAACTTGCATCGCTTGTCTCTCTTGGTTTGTAGAACGTTATGACGTTATAGTGGTCCCCTTCATTCAAGTTTTATTCAAATGTGACGTCATGCTACGTCGGATGAATGAACGAGGGCCACTATAACGTCATGACGTTCCAAAAACAACGGGAGGCAAGCGATGACTTTTTTAAAAGTTCTGGCTCTCGGTATAAGTTTTGACTTCTCATATACCCAAAATAAAACAATAACCCACAGAACTATTACCACACATAATTCTAACAACTATAGAAGTTCTTGTTTTATGACATTTTAACAGAACATTGGAAAGCTTTTCAGTTCACCTTTAAAGATTTCAAATAAATAAATTTGTTCACTGTAAATCGGTAGGTTGCGAAGATATTCGAATTACAAAAAATAATTTGAAACAAGAGCCCAAGGGGCTTCAATATACGCCTGTATATCTGGAATTACATTGGTCCAAATTTCAAGGTTGTTTAATAGCCTTGATTCCAATTGGTAGCTAGCAATCCAGAGAAAGGTCTACGATTTTGTGCTTCTGAGAATGTAACATATATCACATCTTATACTGAATGATAAACTAAAATGGACTTAACTTTTGTTAACTAGTTGACCTTGAAACAAGAGCCGAGAGCTCACATATCCCACACTGAAATCGACAATAGTCAAACACAAGAAAATAGTGGTTTTCCTGCAAATGGATTCCTTTCAGGCAAGAGAATTTTTCATGAAGGAAGAAGAAAGTGATGAAGTAAACCTTTGTTCTTGAGTTAATAAACAGGTATGAAGTTCATAAAGGATCCCTCTCCCCGTTAAATTAGTAAATGTATGGTTTTTATTTCACAACAGTTTAACTAAATGTAGCTGTTTCAAACACATACACATGTAGGGGAGAGAACTATGAATATTCCAACCTTACACATATAGTCAGCTAAACTTGATTCAGTTTTGGGGGACTGTGACCTTGACATTTGACAAATTGATCTCAAAATGTATGACTCCTCTTTGCCATGCGAGTATGAGTATACCTTTGTTTGGTACCAATCCATACCTTGAAACTAGAGATATCGCATGGACAACAAATGTTAATGGATGAATGGACAGAACGCAACATCGCATTACACGACCTCGTCTTCGACAGGCATATGAAAATGTGACTTTTAAATATTTCTTGATTTTGGGGTCACAGTGACCTTGATCTTTGACCCACATTTTGGTATGTAACACATCATGTCCCTCTAATGTATCTACTGGCAGAAAAAAGTCATTTTTAATGATTTCCTGATTTTGGGGTCACAGTAACCTTGACCTTTGACCGTGACCTAAATTTTGGTACATGACACATCATCTTCCCTCAATGTATCAATGGATACAAAACAAAATCTTGATTTTTATGAATTTCACCTCAACGTTCGTCCTTGACCTACATGTCCCCCTAATGTATCTACTGACACACGAAAAAGTAATTTTTAAAGATTTCTGATTCACTGTGGCCTTTGACCTTGACCTAATTTTTGGTATTTAACACTTCATTTCCCCCTATTGAATCCACTCACAAAAAATTAGTACTTTCTAATGATTTCTGATTTTCAGTCACACTGACCTTTGACCTTGATTCTGGGGTCACAGTGACCTTGACCTAAATTCTCGTTCAGGACAAACCGTCTCCCCGTAATTTCTCAATGGACACAAAAAAAATCATGATTTTTAAAAATTTCACGATTTTGGGGTCACAGTGACCTTGACCTTTGACCTTGACCTACATTTTGGTATCGTGTCCCGCTAATGTATCTACTGACACAAAAATTGTTATTTTTACTAATTTCTTGATTTTGGGGTCAGTGACCTTTGACCTTCGACCTTGATCTAATTTTTGGTATGCGACACTTCATTTCCCCCTACTGAATCCACTCACAAAAAATTAGTAATTTTTAATGATTTCCTTATTTTTCGGTCACACTGACCTTTGACCTTGATTCTGGGGTCACAGTGACCTTGACTATTGACCTGGATCTAAATTTTGGTACATGACAAAAGGCTCCCTGTAATTTCTCAATGGACTCAAAAAACCATGATTTTTAACAATTTCATGATTTTGGAGTCGCAGTGACCTTGACCTATATTTTGGTAGGTGACACTTCGTGTCCTCCTAATGTATCTACTGACACAAAAAAATGTTATTTTTAATAATTACTGGATTTTGGGGTCACAGTGACCTTTGACCTTCGACCTTGACCTAATTTTTGGTATGCAACACTTCATTTCCCTATATTGACTCTACTCACAAAAAATTAGAAGTTTTTAATGATTTCCTGATTTTTCGGTCACATTGACCTTTGACCTCTGACCTCGACCTACATTTGCTATGCAACACATCGTTCCCCCCAAGGGCATCTACTCACCAAAAATTAGAACTGTAGATAGAAAACTGTCAATGATCAATGATTTCCTGATTTCAGGCAACAGTGACCTTTGACCTCTGACCTCTACCTTAATTTTGGTACGCGACACATCGTCTCCACCTAGTGTATCCACTCACTAAAAATTGCAACTGTGGATAGAAAACTTTCACAGATATAGACCGGACACGAACACTTCAGTGATTTTCTGTTTTTTAGGCCAGTGACCTTTGACCTCTGACCTCGACCTTCATTTTGGTACGCGACACATCGTCTCCCCGTAGGGTATCCACTCACCAAAAATTGGAACTGTAGATAGGAAACTGTGCCAGATATAGACCGGGCACGAGAACCGGACAGACGGACGGAAACCGCCATCACATAATTCGTCCGCCTTTTGGCGGGCGTATAAAAAATGAGCCTTCTTTTTTAAATGGCTATTTTCAAAAAAAACTTATAGTCACTTACATCATCATTTCCGGTAGGAGACAACCCCAACAGGAAATCCGTGTCTCAGTTTTGTCAATTTTGGTCTGACATTTAATTGAACTCCGAAGTTCAAAACTGTGAGATGCTCAATTTTGTAAAGAAATATTCAATTAAATGTCAATAGAATGAGAACTAGACCAAACTTGATAAAACAGAGACCCGGATTTCCTGTTTGAGTTGTTTTCTACAGGAAATGATGAAGTAAGTTAGGATAAGCTGAATACTTTTTTGAAAATAGCATTTAAAAAATTTAAATAAATTTTAAATTAAATTTGTTTAAAATCCGAATATCTCCACAACCTACAGGTTTACAGTGAACAAATTCATATATTTGGAATCCTTTAAGAAATGTGAATTCAAGAAATATATACATTATCATAGCTATGAGGCATACTTTTAACAGTATAAAGACAAGTTAGAGGGTTGTAAAAGTGTGTGCAGGAGGGCTCAGTACCCTTAAATCAGGGCCTGATCCAGACTTGTAGTTTGGAGCATGCAGTGTGGTAAGTTTATAGTGAAGTAGGGCGCGATGTGGAACTGTCCAAGCTCATGGAAGCTGTGGGAGTATTAACTGGTCTAAATACAGCCTGATAACTTAATATTTGGCAACAGTACTTGCATTAGTATTGGTTTCAGCCTGTTCAGAAAGAGTATTTGCTAAAAAAAATGTAATAATTTTTTTTCTCTTCTTTTCTCTCTCGTTTGGGTGCCCAAATTCATGGCACCCAAACCCGTTATAACAGGCTCAATAACGGCCTGGAGTAGGTTCTGTAAATGTACAGGAGTTTTTGAGTCAGAAAAAACCCTACTCTCCCTACTAACAGTTACAACCCTTAGCCTCAATCGCAGATTGCTATCGAGGTAAAATATCTGCAATGTCCATTGGCGGCTATGAATATAGCACACTGGTCAAAACCTTGATTTTCGATAATAATTAAACATAAATTCCAACTGATATTTATTCCAGAGGCAGAACTCTGGAACTAACGCCTTGTGTAAATTGGGATGTAATTACATCTGCCTTGCTTCAAGTTCATGAAATGTGTGTAGAGCTGGGCATATTGTGAACGCATCGCAGTTGTATGTTCTTACATCTATCTCAAGTTCATGCAACGTTCCCCAGGAAGTTCATTCTCTCCAATTTTCATACAAAGTAGGCTCTCATTTGCAAATTGTCCGGTAATGAGTGAGTCAGTCCATCCGAATCCTTTCTCCGGCAAAGTAAGGAGAACCGTTGACATTAGAACCGTGGTTTTTGGCATGACTGTGCATTAGGGGACTGTTACCAGCAAGTTCTGACCTGACCTACTTTTGATGAAAATTTGACCTACTCAGGTGACCTTTTAACCTCAAAATTGGCAAAACCAGGTCCTAATGCCTCCTAACACCATGGAAATGTTCTTAATTAGGTCAATGTCAGTATGATCTGACCTAATTGGGTCAAGGTCAATGTGACCCACTTTCTGACTCGATTTTTGACCTGATTAGGTTACCTAGAAACCTTGGAATTGGCAACAAAAATGTCTCAATACCTCCTACGACCATGGAAATGGTCAGTCTTAGTTCAAGGAATACACACTTAAATCATATCAAACCTTACTTCATGTCCTGTGACGTTAGTCACACTGCCATGTATTAGTATGTGAAGATGACATTGTGGGTGATGTGAATATCAACATGGTTATGGAATTACTAGAGTATTTACTGTAATAAGCCAGGTCAGCGTTCCAGCTGAGGCTATGTCACCATGACAGTTCTGCTCGTTCAAGGGGTGAAACAGCATGCACGGCTTTATATATGTATATATATATATATTTATACATGGGGCAGAAGTAGCAATTTTGCTGATAGTGTTGAAAAAGACTCTAAAAAAACATTGACATGTAATGAGGAAGTATACCAGGTTTATATACATGCTTCATAACATAGAGAAACAGTCGCTTTCACCCCTTGAGCCAGCAGAGCCTCAGTTGGCAGGGCTCGAATTGGCGGCCTGCAAATTGCAATTTGCAGGCCAACTTTGAGGTGTTGCAGGCCATGTGAAAATTCGCCTGCAAAAAAAAAAAAAAAAAAAAAAAATTGCAGGTCATAATTTCTGTGGCACAAATTGTTATTATCTTCTGTTCAGTGGATATTCTGGAGATCATTTTCGTCGACGGCATGTCCAAAAGGTAGAAAACTTTTCATCTTTTTCAACACAAAATACATCGTCGTGGTCGAGTTCAGATCGATGGCAAAAGTAAATATGTTCAGGGGAGTCTACTCGCGCATTACTTGGAAATAGAAAACTGTTGTCTCCCTTTACTGTCCTTACGCATGCGTGCGCCGCTGTTCTAGGAATCCTATTTCCGTTCGTTTGTTGCTGAGAGACTGGCCAAAATGAACTGACAGATTAATTTGCCGGGCTGCCAAATAATGAAATAAATTGTGTGATGGCAAAAGTATCAACTGTACGATCGTGGGGGTTAACGACTGGCTCAACATTACGAAAAAGGAGAAAAAAAACGGACATGATATTGTGACAGAAATGAACTGCTCGCTGTGTTCGAAGTACGAACGGCAAATTCAAACGGTGAGAAATTTTCAACAAGCTTGGATTAGCGGCACTCGTAATTTCGAAAATCTTATTAAAAAAATGCAGGTCAAATTTTGCAATTGCAGGTCATCTTGGATTTGACCTGCAAATTTTTTGGAAGGGGTTTTTTTTGCAGGTCATCTCTCATGCTCTAAAGCGAGCCCTGGTTGGAATTCCAACTTGACTTATGCAACATTTCCAGTTATCAAAGGAACTAGCAGTATGATATAATCCACCCACCCTATTCCAGTCAAAGTTACAGCCCAACTCTTTCAACTGTTTCTTCATCTGGCTAATGTTACTGGCAAAGAGAAAACAAACAATCCTATTTATTCATCATTTTGATTATTCATCATGTTCAATATACAAAATTGATGTCAATTGGTATTACAGATGGCATCTTTGAGAAAAGTTTCTTAAATTAAAATAGAGAAGGTATATTCCATAAATAATTAATGTTTATCTACAATATTCCCACCACAATACCTCCCCCATAATGTCTGTAGAGAATAGAATCTCAAGAACACAATGTCCCAAGATAACAGTATAATAGCTATCTCCTCAGACAATTCTTGTAGCATATGGAGATGATCCTATATATTTTGTATTTTATCCAATCAGGCGGACACAGAATGCATCTGATGTGTGTATGGTATACAGAATGGTTGTCCGTATTGTTGTTCGGTTTTCATAGATTAAACGAGAGATCCTGAAGGATCTTAGCGCCTACCATTGTCCGATAATTGTAAGCTAATGACAAGAGGATCTTTTTGTCCATTGTTACTAGGAACATGCGATTGATTTGTAATTTTGTTTACAGAATTTCGAATCTGAGCAAAAAAGATCGTAAAAGGGACCCTGGAAAACACCAAGATATCATCTTTCTAAGTTTCAGGAGTTTCAAGATTTCTAGAAACTGTACTTATGTCGGTTGTTATAGTACAAGAGAAATGAGCAAAGTTAGTCTGAAAGTTAATGTACATGTACAGAGGATCCTTCGTCTTCGTTTTGTAGTATTATTATTTTTTTTTTGCACGTGTCATCATTGGGTACTGGAAGCAAAGACAAATCTCTTTGACACTTTGGCATGAGCTATGAAACATACGTAGCTTTTATAATTAGGAACGAATGCTAATTCTGTTCTGTTTACTGGACTAGTTTGAGATATCTCTTTTAAGATACCATGCTCGAAAATAGTAAGATGGTACAATACTTAATACTGAAGGGATCCGGTCCGCTCAGTTATTTGAAACTTCGAAAGTGTCTGAATCCTGATTATCTCCCTTGGATCGAAACATGCAGTAGTCTACAGTTGTCGAGTTGTGACGCTGTGTCACAAGAGTGACACCCCTTCATGTAGCCGACCCGCGAGCAGAAGAAATGATGGGGCAGTTCACTTGCAACTGCATGGACTAAAGAAAACTGATTTAAAATTTGAAGAAATACGTTTTAAATTCCGAATTATTTGAACTCCTTGATATGGAAGGTGAAGGTACGGATATTCTCTATAGTCAATATATAGAATATGCTCCACCGTTTGATCCGCCGACTCTTGTGATGCAACGTCACAACTCGGGAATACCGTATTAATTTGAAGCGTAACCTGGATTTTCGAATCGGACCAAAAAAGGTATCTTGCACAAATAGGCCCTATGTGGGACCTGTGTACCAAATTTTAGAAAGATCCATGAAATATTTCCTGAGAATCCACGATAACAATGTTTCCAGGGGAAATTCAAGATGGCCACCTGGCGGCCATATTGGATTTTCGAATCGGACCAAAAAAGGAATCTTGCACAACTGGGCCACAAGAGGAACCCGTGTACCAAATTTGAGAAAGATCCATGCAGTACTTCCTGAGAAATGACGATAACAATGTTTCATGCGGAAATCCAAGATGGCTGCCTGGTGGCCATATTGGATTTTCGAATCGGACCAGAAAAGTTATCCTGCACAACTAGACCCCAAGGGGAACCTGTGTACCAAATTTGTGAAAGATCCAGGCAGTAGTTCCTGAGAAATCGCGATAACAATGTTTCATGAGGAAATCCAAGATGGCTGCCTGGTGGCCATATTGGATTTTCGAATCGGACCAGAAAAGGTATCTTGCACAACTAGACTTCAAGGGGAACCTGTGTTCCAAATTTGAGAAAGATCCATAAGGTAGTTCCTGAGAAATCGCGATAACAAGGTTTCATGGGGAAATCCAAGATGGCTGCCTGATGGCCATATCGGATTTTCGAATCGGGCCAGAAAAGGTATCTTGCACAACTAGACCCCAAGGGGAACCTGTGTACCAAATTTGAGAAAGATCCATGAAGTAATTTCTGAGAAATCGCAATAACAAGGTTTCATGGGGAAATCCAAGATGGCTGCCTGGTGGCCATATTGGATTTTCGAATCGGACCAGAAAAAGGTATCTTGCACAACTAGACCCCAAGGGGAACCTGTGTACCAAATTTGAGAAAGATCCATAAGTGGTTTCTGAGAAATCGCGATAACAAGGTTTCATGGGGAAATCCAAGATGGCTGCCTGATGGCCATATCGGATTTTCGAATCGGGCCAGAAAAGGTATCTTGCACAACTAGACCCCAAGGGGAACCTGTGTACCAAATTTGAGAAAGATCCATGAAGTAATTTCTGAGAAATCGCAATAACAAGGTTTCATGGGGAAATCCAAGATGGCTGCCTGGTGGCCATATTGGATTTTCGAATCGGGCCAGGAAAAGGTATCTTGCACAACTAGACCCCAAGGGGAACCTGCGTACCAAATTTGAGAAAAATCCATAAAGTAGTTCCTGAGCAATCGCGATAACAAGAATTGTTTACGGATGGACTGACGGACGATGGACGACGGACCACGGACGAAAAGTGATTTGGCATTTTTAGCCCACCATCACCAGATGGTGGGCTAAAAATGCCACTTGGAGAATGTTTTCATCAGTATCAGGAATATTTTTTATAAATATTGACGAAAATAAACCTTGATTAATTTATTTCTATGGAGTGCTTCAGCATGATGTGCAGTTCTATAGAAATTCCAAGGCATCATGGAACTTCCAAATGGAGAGTAATTGATAGGCCATTCATATCCACGTGCTTAAAGCATTGATGCATTCATGTGACTTCAACAATGAAAATGGTGATCACAGGAGGATGTTACATTACAAATGTAACAGTTGTGGTGCTGCAACAATAACATTAAGTTCCATGCTGCTTTGTTGTTTCTATCAAATGCCATTCACCTGTATGTCCACCTCTCTGGAGCCTCGCCTCGCTCTATTGCAGCATTCTCCGCAGGTAAACCAAATGCATCCCAACCCATGGGATGAATGACCTAAAATAAACAGCAATAAAAACGGACTATTATAGGAACTTTATGATCAGCTTGAGGATCCTGCAATATTCCCCATTGGCACAGGCCAATAAAATTACCAAATTTCTGACTGAAATTTGAATTGACCAATCAATCTCATTCAACTTGAAACTGGAAGATATCCCTCAATACACTGGAGTTCCCATAAAATCCAGTGTTCTAAGATATGACCAAAATGTTCAACTTTACTGAAACTTGATTGGCTGAATTTTCTCCCATTTTTTTTCAACAGACCAGTGAAAATCCCAAATTTGTTTTTGAAAATTTGAATTGACCAATCATGCATTAAAACTGGAAGATAGTCCATGATGCACTATTGTTTCTATAGACTCCATTGAAAAAATTCTGCATGTTGGTATGTTACCATGATGGTTACCACGAGAGAATATTCTGTGAATGCTGGTGATATCTAAGTAACCTCAGACTGCCAGGATGGTTACCACGAGAGAATATTCTGTGAGTGCTGGTGATATCTCAATAAACACAGATTGCCAGGATGGTTACCATGAGAGAATATTCTGTGAATGCTGATGATATCTCAATAAAATCAGATTGCCAGGATGGTTACCATGAGAGAATATTCTGTGAGGGCTGGTGATATCTCAGTAAACTCAGATTGCCAGGATGGTTACCATGAGGGAATATTCTGTGAGTGCTGGTGATATCTCAATAAACACAGATTGCCAGGATGGTTACCATGAGAGAATATTCTGTGAATGCTAGTGATATCTCAATAAACACAGATTGCCAGGATGGTTACCATGAGAGAATATTCTGTGAATGCTGATGATATCTCAATAAAATCAGATTGCCAGGATGGTTACCATGAAAGAATATTCTGTGAGGGCTGGTGATATCTCAGTAAACTCAGATTGCCAGGATGGTTACCATGAGGGAATATTCTGTGAGTGCTGGTGATATCTCAATAAACACAGATTGCCAGGATGGTTACCATGAGAGAATATTCTGTGAGGGCTGGTGATATCTCAGTAAACTCAGATTGCCAGGATGGTTACCATGAGAGAATATTCTGTGAGTGCTGGTGATATCTCAGTAAACTCAGATTGCCAGGATGGTTACCATGAGAGAATATTCTGTGAATGCTGATGATATCTCAATAAAATCAGATTGCCAGGATGGTTACCACGAGAGAATATTCGGTGAATGCTGATGATATCTCAATAAAATCAGATTGCCAGGATGGTTACCATGAGAGAATATTCTGTGAGTGCTGGTGATATCTCAGTAAACTCATATTGCCAGGATGGTTACCACGAGAGAATATTCTGTGAATGCTGATGATATCTCAATAAAATCAGATTGCCAGGATGGTTACCATGAGAGAATATTCTGTGAGGGCTGGTGATATCTCAGTAAACTCAGATTGCCAGGATGGTTACCATGAGGGAATATTCTGTGAGTGCTGGTGATATCTCAATAAACTCAGATTGCCAGGATGGTTACCATGAGAGAATATTCTGTGAGTGCTGGTGATATCTCAGTAAACTCAGATTGCCAGGATGGTTACCATGAGAGAATATTCTGTGAGGGCTGGTGATATCTCAGTAAACTCAGATTGCCAGGATGGTTACCATGAGAGAATATTCTGTGAGTGCTGGTGATATCTCAATAAACACAGATTGCCAGGATGGTTACCATGAGAGAATATTCTGTGAGGGCTGGTGATATCTTAATAAACACAGATTGCCAGGATGGTTACCATGAGAGAATATTCTGTGAGTGCTGGTGATATCTCAATAAACACAGATTTCCAGGATGGTTACCATGAGACAATATTCTGTGAGGGCTGGTGATATCTCAATAAAATCAGATTGCCAGGATGGTTATCATGAGGGAATATTCTGTGAATGCTGATGATATCTCAATAAAATCAGATTGCCAGGATGGTTACCATGAGAGAATATTCTGTGAGGGCTGGTGATATCTCAATAAAATCAGATTGCCAGGATGGTTATCATGAGGGAATATTCTGTGAATGCTGATGATATCTCAATAAAATCAGATTGCCAGGATGGTTACCATGAGAGAATATTCTGTGAGGGCTGGTGATATCTCAGTAAACACAGATTGCCAGGATGGTTACCATGAGGGAATATTCTGTGAATGCTGACGATATCTCAATAAAATCAGAGTGCTAGGATGGTTAACATGAGGGAATATTCTGTGAATGCTGGTGATATCTCAATAAAATCAGAGTGCTAGGATGGTTACCATGAGAGGATATTCTGTGAGGGCTGGTGATATCTCAGTAAACACAGATTGCCAGGATGGTTACCATGGGGGAATATTCTGTGAATGCTGGTGATATCTCAATAAACACAGATTGCCAGGATGGTTACCATGAGAGAATATTCTGTGAGGGCTGGTGATATCTCAGTAAACTCAGATTGCCAGGATGGTTACCATGAGAGAATATTCTGTGAGTGCTGGTGATATCTCAATAAACACAGATTGCCAGGATGGTTACCATGAGGGAATATTCTGTGAATGCTGGGGATATCTCAATAAACACAGATTGCCAGGATGGTTACCATGAGAGAATATTCTGTGAGTGCTGGTGATATCTCAATAAACACAGATTGCCAGGATGGTTACCATGAGAGGATATTCTGTGAGGGCTGGTGATATCTCAATAAACTCAGAGTGCTAGGATGGTTACCATGAGAGGATATTCTGTGAATGCTGATATCTCAATAAACTCAGATTGCCAGGATGGTTACCATTAGAGGATATTCTGTGAGGGCTGGTGATATCTCAATAAACACAGATTGCCAGGATGGTTACCATGAGAGGATATTCTGTGAATGCTGATATCTCAATAAACTCAGATTGCCAGGATGGTTACCATGAGAGAATATTCTGTGAGTGCTGGGGATATCTCAGTAAACTGAGATTGCCAGGATGGTTACCATGAGAGAATATTCTGTGAATGCTGATGATATCTTAATAAACTCAGACTGCCAGGATGGTTACCACGAGAGAATATTCTGTGAATGCTTGTGATATCTAAGTAAACTAAGACTGCAAGGATGGTTACCATGAGAGAATATTCTGTGAATACTGGTGATATCTCAGTAAAATCAGATTGCCAAGATGGTTACCATGAGAGAATATTCTGTGAATGCTAGTGATATCTCAGTAAACTCAGAGTGCTAGGATGGTTACCATGAGAGAATATTCTGTGAATGCTAGTGATATCTCAGTAAACTCAGAGTGCTAGGATGGTTACCATGAGAGAATATTCTGTGAATGCTAGTGATATCTCAGTAAATTAGATAGCAGATATCAATTGCAGACTAGGGTAATCCCTCTAATAATTCAATCACAGGAAGTGCAATTTTCTACTATAAAATGAGGGGGTGATCAGATTTACTAGAACAGGAATTTGGAAAAATGGTTCAAAATCATGCAGATAATCCATTATTTCTTGGTTATTTCAATGATTTTGAAGGATGATCAAATTTATTAGAATAGCTGATCGATTTTTTCCCCCAAATTTGGATAGGGGGGTTGAATTATTAGAACAATTGCCAAATAGATCACTCATGTATTAAATCAGGATTAATACTTAACATAAAACTTTGTTTCTGTTCATATCAGTGAAACAATTCTATTGAATAAGCATATAAAAGTACCAGTAATAATAATATATTCTCTGTTTCTCAAGGATGGCAAAATACTTACTATTCATTAGACATGTTACAGCAACAATTCAAGCTCCTTTGGTGATCACCTATGAGTATACATAATTTGGTGATCACCTATAAGATACAGGAATAAAGATGAGATGATTTCAAGCAGGCCTTGCATTCTAGAAATCACAGGTTGATGATAGGCCTGCTATTGGCTATTAACAGGGCTGATTTGCTCACAATGGGTCTGATTTCAATTGAACAACATTATCAGCACTATTTCTTCACCAGGCTGCTCTGTGAAAAGCCTGGGCTGATCAGCCCTCCCCAAATACAAGCCCTATTCAAGCACATCAAATATACTATTTACAAATTTGAGAATGAACTAGTTTCATGAAAGAATCAAAGAATCATTTGAATATATTTCGTAGCAGAGTGAGACTGACCTGTTTTCCTTTCATGGTATGATAGCGGGCCATGACATCACTGATAGTATACACACGTACATGACCCATGTGTAGACGACCACTCGGGTACGGGAACATAGATAACACATAAAATTTCTCCCTTTCCACCTTCAAGTTAAATGAAGAAATGGCTGATGTATGTTATAAGATAAATAAACTCAAACATTCTAGCATAAATCAATTGACTTTTAAAAGTGAGATGGGGGAATGAGTTGCTATTTTTTTCCTTTATTTGATTACCTCGTGTATAATCAGTGTCAAACATTTATTCACTCAGCATAATTTGGAAAACATGAACTACTAAGAGCACTATACAATAGCAGAATGGTGAGATACAAGTAATCAATACACAGCTGCATAATCAAAAGGCTTACAGATGATATAATTCATATGTACATGATTTGGAATAAATGATTTAGGTGAGGATCTGGGATAATACCATATACAATTATTATATCATTTTGTTGTTTCATGAAGGAAGACAATCTGATTAAAACTCAGTCTTAATAACCGCTCCTCTATCTGTCATGTTGCTAATTAAGATCTGGGACAGTCCCTATCTTAAATCTGTCGCGCATGTCAGACTGGCGACCAATCACAGTCCAACTTCGACAGGCGAAGGGGTGCCTATATTCAGTGGCGGGGAATTCAAGGCGAGATCGAAAATTATGGTGTGCCATGAATTTGACGTGCCCGCATTAAAGCAGGAGAAACTGCAGATGCTTTCTTGCATGCTACGTAAAAGACAATGTAAAGTCGTTCTTCCTACCAGCTACGGGAAATCTTTATGTTGCCTAGTGTACGGACGAGGCGCAGAAAAATCCAACCCATGCAGGCGGCTGACGAAGTTCTTGCTCTCGACTTCAGTCCATGAGCGATCACCGAAGATTATAATTTGCTTCCCGTTGCTCTCTTCAATGACAGACCAGGTGAAAAGATCAAGGGATATTTCTTACACTGCTGGATATATAGGTACAGTTATTTTGTTTCATAAAGTCAGTTCATAACTGCATCGCAACAACAACATTAATATTAGGAGAGAAGCCGACACGCTATACTACGAGGCGTCTCATTGGGCGACTATTTGGCCTGGAAACTATTTGATTCGGAGTTCAACTGACGGATTTGTTACAGGGACTGTCCCAGATCTTAATTAGCGACATGTCCGACAGAGGAGCGGTTATTAAGTCTGAGATTTAATCAGATTGGAAGGAAGATTGGAATTATCTCCTTACAAATTTCAAGCAGATTATAAAATTCAAATCAATTTCAGCAGGAACTACATGTACAAGCGTCTTAAATATATGACCGCACAATTATTTGATCTCGATTTTGGTTTGTGATGCATCATCTCCCCCTACTGTATCCAATAACACTTAAATTGAGATTTTTAACGATTTCGGAGTCACAGTGACCTTCACCTTCGACCTTGACCAAATTTTGATATGTGACAGTCTCCCCTAATAGAAAACTACTGCAAAGACTTTCGTAATTTTTTATGATTTCCAGATTTTGAGGTCTCATTAACCTTTGGCCTTCACCACAATTTTGGTATTTGGCATATCGGTTCTCCTTAACGTATTTACTGACACAAAAATTTGCGATTTTAAATCATTACGCTATTTTGGGGTTACAGTGACCTTTGACCTTGACCTTTAATTTAGTACATGACATCTTTTTCTCCCACTCACAAAACTTTTTTCAATGATTTCCTGATAATTTTAGGCCAGTGACCTTTGACATTGACTTCAATTTTGGTCCATGACATATTGTCTCCACCTTCTGTATCCACTCACAACATATTACGCTGGACACACCGGTTCTCATCAGATCACCGAAATTAAGCAATGTTGAGCCCGGTCAATACTTGGATGGGTGACCGAGTGCTGTACTGGCTGGGCTGATCAGTGCTCAGGATAATAGGAACTGTGAGCATGCTCGTTTTCTAGCACATGTAGGCACCGTCGTGATATGACTGAAACATTGTTGAAAACGATGTTAAATCCTACTCACTCACCCCACTCACTCACTCCACTTACAAAAAATTGCAACGGAAGACAGAAAACTGTCACATATTTAGACTGGATACATCGGTTCAATTCATTTTGGAACGCAACACATCATCTTCCCCTCAGTATCCACTCACCAACAAATGGAACAGCAGATATGAAACTGTCAGAGGCCAGACACGAACGGATGGACAGATGGACGGAAATCACCATCACATTTCCTTTTGACACCCTCACATGTAAGGTCCTATTTTGTTTTATACCCGGGAACCCCATGGGTGGGGTCCTATTCCTTTTTACATCTGGGAACCCCCAGTTTTTCCGGACTGCTGTCTATCAGCGAAAGATACATCCTGTGAAAATGCTTTGAAGGTAAAACTGCAAAAATTAGATCTAAGGCATCTGCAGTACTATATGAAACATACCTCACCACCATTTGTCCTCCCTTTAGTCATAAACTCAGTCCAATAGCTCTCAATCTCTTTGGCTGCTGCTGGGGAATACCCTTTTTCCTAAATGAGAAAAGATATTTTTGCAATCTCCTGTCAATTCTTAGACAAAATAATTGTTACGATGTACCGATGGATGCATTGATGCGTGACCATGATGAACATCACCAGAATTTCCTGAGGGGGGGGGGGGTCATTTCCTATGCTTTCTTATTAGAAAGCCCAGTACTGTGCTGTACAACGCAAAAAAATACATGTAACATACAGTTGGGTGCAGAGGCATCTTCACATCCAAAATACATGTAACATACAGTTGGGTGCAGAGGCATCTTCACATCCAAAATACATGTAACATACAGTTGGGTGCAGAGGCATCTTCACATCCAAAATACATGTAACATACAGTTGGGCGCAGAGGCATCTTCACATCCAAAATACATGTAACATACAGTTGGGTGCAGAGGCATCTTCACATCCAAAATACATGTAACATACAGTTGGGTGCAGAGGCATCTTCACATCCAAAATACATGTAACATACAGTTGGGCGCAGAGGCATCTTCACATCCAAAATACATGTAACATACAGTTGGGTGCAGAGGCATCTTCACATCCAAAATACATGTAACATACAGTTGGGTGCAGAGGCATCTTCACATCCAAAAAGGTCAGTTATCACTGATCAACAAGGAGGGGGAACATACCATAGCCATAGCCATAGGAAGGAGGGGGAAAATACAAATTAAAATGGAGTCAAGCATCAATGCATCCACTGGTGCACCACCATGACCACAGCAATTCTTTTGTTTAAGAATTAAAATTAAAAAGGTTGTTTTTGAAGAGTGTGATCACACTCGCACACCATCACACTCCTGAAACTTAGCTCAGGAGTGTGAAAAACAACTCATCAAAACATAATCTTCCCTATGTTATGATCTGGAGGAGTGTGATATTACACTCCTTAAAATCATTTTTTGAAGTTTAGGGGTGTGACAACACTACTGCCATTTCAAAAATAGCCCAATGGGCTTCAATACCCCTTGGATATCACTTATTGTTTTCATTCAGCAATCATGCATTCCATAAGATGTATTTTAGAACTTTGACATTCTAGTGTAGGTTAACAGAAATGTGATCTAGAAGGGTTAACTGCACAGTTCTTTCATTTTAGAAACACATACAAAATTGAGCCAGGTCAGCTTTTGCCAAAGCCTTAAATTAATGAGAAATATTTGGCGCTGAGGTTCTGGTAGTGCATGACCATATTCTTACCTCTAGATACACTCTTCTGTATAGGTCAGAATCAGCTCAAGTAATTGATCTTGGAAATATATATCAAGGTTAGTCATCTCCAATAATTTTCTGGTCTATTCTAACTTAAATGCATATGAAACATGAATTCAGAGAGCTTAGACTTAACATATAGAATTTGACCTTTAGAAAATAGGTCAATATCAGTGATATTCAACAGACCTTAGGTCCAGGCATATGTGGTATAAATTTGGACAATGTAGATATAATCCTTATTGAAATATTGTACTAAATAGAATCTGACCTGGATAATATAGGTCAAGGTCAGTCATCTTCAGCACACCTTTGGACCATCGCCAGATGTATACATAGTATTAATTTGGAAAGCTTAGCTATATTTCTTCATGTTATATCATACTAAACATCATATGACCTTAAAAAAATAGGTCAAGGTCAGTCAACTGTGATTGGCTTCTAGTACATCACCAGTTGCATATGTAATATGAATTTGGAGATCCTAACTTTAATCTTTCAAAAAATGTAGCAAATACTGGAATTTCACCTTGATAAAATAGCTCAAGATCAGTCTTCGGCACATCTATGGATCATCCCCAGATGTATATAGTATTAATTTGGAAAGCCTAGCTGTATTTCTTCATGTTATATCATAATAAACAGTCTATAACCTTGAAAAAATAGGTCAAGGTCAGTCAACTGGGATAGGCTTCTAGTCAATAACCAGTTGCAATCGTAATATGAATTTGGAGACCCTAGCTTTAATCCTTCAAAAAATATAGCAAATACTAAAATTTGCCCTTGATAAAATAAGTTAAGGTCAGTCATCTTCAGCCCACCTCTGGATCATCCCCAGATGTATATCTAGTATTAATTTGGAACGCCTAGCTGTATTTCTTCATGTTATATCATAATAAACAGTATATGACCTTGAAAAAAAATAGGTCAAGGTCAGTCAACTGGGATAGGCTTCTAGTCAATCACCAGTTGCATTTGTAATATGAATTTGGAGACCCTAGCTTTAATCCTTCCAAAAATATAGCAAATACTAGAATTTGACCGTGATAAAATAGGTCAAGGTCAGTCATTTTCAATAGGCTTCTGACCCTTCACCTGATGCATATGTGGTATGAATTTACAATACCTGACTCTAATCCTTCTTGAGATATCGTGTTCACAGACAGACGGACGGACGGACAGACAGACAGATGGACAGACAGACGATGCTGACGACGACAATACCCTTCGGGCAAATGAAAGACTGAAAACTTACTATGTCCACTCTCCAATGTCCATTTTACCAATTTATTCACATTCGTCAGTATTGGTATGCTACATCAAAGTTTTGACAGGTGAATTCAATTTCTTAATTTTTTTGTCAACATGGCATAGAATTTGAAATGACATTACATTTTAAGGTATCATCATTGACGATTTTTAAACTTTTTGTTAGACATCCCAAATGAACATGTGAAGTTTAAATCATATAATGTCATCCTCAAATCTTACCCATCGACCTGTCTTACTGAAGATGTATCTTCTCTGCAGCTGGCTAACTATCTTTTGTACCAGCAGCTGTAAGCGAGGCTGACATGACAAACATTTCCTAGGAAAGACCTCAAGTAGCAAAGGATAACAGCTTCTAAACAACATTGTTTCTGAAAAGGAGAATGAAATTTGTCAGTGTCAATTGGCATCATTGTACAGAGAACTTTATGCTAATTAAAATGAATTTTAAGATGATCACCTGCTCACCAGAAAAGTGGGGGTGAGGGGTGAGCAGGCAGACAGATTATATTTTTATTCTTCTTCCTAGTTGAAGTATGAAATGGATGGTGAATGAGTGTACAATTTGCAGAGTACACATCATTTGAGAACTTAGAATTTTGTCTGAAAGATTGATTATCCCCAACTAAGGACAAAAAAGGTCGTTTGTTTCAGATCGGCAAGCCGCATATGCATCATTCTCCACATCAATACTGTTTTTCCCACAAATTTAGACATACTATCTTTCAACTTGCCAAGTTGTGAAGCACAGTTTATGAGAAAAAATCTGTTTATGCTCATTGAACCTAATGTAAAAAATCCAGCAGTTGTACGGGTCAAGATTACAGCCCTGTAGTTGACAGAACACCTACAATATATTCAAAGCTCCGAAACCTTGAAATGGCAGCAGAAAAAAACCAGGGTGAAGAGGGATGCTGGGATATGTGTAAATTCACTTGAAGACCATGTTTCAAACATACCTAACTAAATTATGGAGAGGTTTTGTGATTGGACAGCACTCAAAACATGTAAATGGGGATGTTGATCTCAGATCTACTTGAGTGACAAGTAAAGATGAGGAGTGGTTGATCGATAAATGTCCCTCAATACCAATTTTGTGATATTGTGACTAAACCTCCGAACAGGGTTGTCTCCCGTTATGTCATATGAAACATATTCATCGACATGGACGAAGGGGAGACAACCCTGTTTACAGGTAGATTGACACTTTATTGTATCGATATCATAAAATTAAATATCATTAAGGTTCAGTATTAGAATTCCCACTGATTATTATAGCTTTGTAAAGTAAAGCAAGGTAAGCACTTCAAAGAAGGACAAGCAATTCGATTTTGACTCAATATGGATGGTTTGAACGATATACAGAAGTATTGAGTCAAACTGATGGTTCGAACAATTCTGAACAGAAATATTGAGTCAAAATGGGTGTCCAGTGGGCACCAGTTCCTGTTGCTTCAATGCATTTCGCTGAGAAGCAACAAGAACTTGATAATGTGATGTCTAGCACTGTAATATCACTTGTCTTATTGCACCATGTATACATCCTGTCTGTGTATTGTTTGCTGTCCTCAGTGGTTTTTAGGTTGGATGGAAGATGTCAGGTTCCATGTTGCTTCAAAGATTTCTTCTTTGAACAGCCCAATTGGCTGATTGGATTCCACTGGTCCACTTAGCAGGTCAGAGAAAAGGGCTAACTGGGATTATATATCACACTGAGATTTTACATGTAAATCGTAAGTTTGGATATTGAAATATATCCTAAAGGAGATATTTTGACTGGTTTACATAGCGAATTTCAACATCTAACAGTCTGAACTACAAAAACAAAACAGAATCTACTTCACAAAACTGCCAATGCGGCTGTATAATTTTGCTGACTTTTCCTCGCAGAAATAATACGTGCACTATTCTTTTCATGTTGTTGTTGCCCTGGATACCTCCCATCATTCACCACTGTAGTGTCTTTATCGTACAGAAGAACTAGCATAATACGACAGCTTGAAAATATGGAAATATGAAACAAATTAGTCTAAGCTTGCTATGACCCTTCATGCCAGATAAAGAATAATTTCTGAGAGATTGTCTGGCTAGGGTCAGAGTTCTGTCCCATAAAAAAAAAAGTGAATTATGGGAGTGATCACGGGGTCGCGCTAGCCTACATCATCCCAGTAAAAATTATTTTTAAAATATCATTGGCCGTTCAACAACACTTAACTCACATATATTTATTAATGAATAATTTCCCTTCATTGTCCGCCCAAATTTAACAAGATCCATCACATTCTTCACAAGTTTTAGCGCTTTTAACTTCTACCTCATCCCAAATGGAAGCAAGTGAAATGAAACAAAAGTTGTTCCCAATTGGGATATACATCCCAGTTAAGCCCAATACACACAGTGAACATTTTGTTGTAGTAGAACAAAAACATTGTTTCGTGTTTTCCCCTGTTTTTGTTCCTGTTTCCCGCACACAGCGAACATTTCAGCTCGAAACAAATTGCCAGCACCACAAGTAGACATTCATAGCCTTGAGGTTCAATCATTTGTCACAATGGGCGCGGTTCGCCACTTGATTAGTTAATAGTCAAGAAATGTTCGCAGTCACTCGCAGTCACTGCACACAAGACGACAAAAACTCGTTTCAGGGCAAAAAAAATCAAACAAGTTTGATCTCACGATGATGATCACTGTTTATTCCTAACGAATGTTTTCTGTTTTGGGACCCAGCACACAGCAGACAAAAACAGCTCAGACTCTGTTTTTGTTCTAATACAACAAACTGTTAGCTGTTTGTGTTGGGCTTGAGCCTTTTACCGTAGCCCCATATACTCAAGTATGACAGAATGCCCAGTTTTCGATATGAAGCGAGAACTAAACAACAATAACAACAGAACTAGTCTTTGGTCAGGACTCGGTCATGGCTTACGACATTACCAGTTAAGGCTTCAGCTGGATTTTTTAACGGGAAAGCAGTTCTGATAATGCCGCCTCTAATCGATTTTTGGTTTTCAATTGTGATCACTGTAAAATGAAAAAAATACAGCGAAGCACGAGTCTTCCACTGGGCGCTGCCATTTTTTTTATTCACGGCGACGTCTGGCGGGTTGAATGTAATTTCTGAACTAGACTGGTTGCCTCCCGTATCGGCAGCGAAACGAAATGTTGAAAGAAACTCTGATTATCAAACCGAAAAACTTTCTCAGAGAAAGTTACAAACCAGACAGACTTTTACTCGATGATGCGACCTGGGTGTATGAACAAGCCTTATCGTTCTCTCCAGAATTACAAGCGTCCAATCCGTCATTTATAATTCAGCCGTCGTCCATTAGAGAATATCCGCGTCCATAATCCAAAGATTATAATAAATAAACATAGGCTTGTTTCCTGCAAGAGAGAAGCGGTCAACAGTTTTCAATGATGCCGGCAAGACATCATGATGTTCCAAAAATATCAAATCCGTATCGCTGATCAGTATTCTTAATCCATAATATTCGTTGTAAAGTCGTCATTTAAAGAATGATATCTCAGTCACACTTTGATTGTGACTGTTCATAAGATTACCATGAGGATCTTGAAGTACATGGGTTCATACGGCCCCTAGCCCCGGGTTAAGCGGAATTAGACACAAGTTACGAAACGTAACGCCATAGATCTTGCACGCTAGGCTCGTATTTTGCTATCAGCATGCGATATGTATCGCCAAATTTGAGAAACTTTGAGTGGAGGCGCTTGGTTTTGTAGCCGGGTCATTCTCACGGAAAGGCACATTTTCACTTGGGGAAATATATCAAAATCAAGATCACCAATGACTACAAAATTTGATTTCAACCGAGTCTCCATTGACAAAACTCTTTATAATGCGTACAATAAATGCAGACATTCCGAATAATAAACTTTTCGTAACACTTAACGGTGGAGTTGTTATCAATCATGTCAGTGGTGTTACACAGGAATGATCAGTATATTGGGCACTAAGAGGACAGAATATAGAAGATACATACATGCTAGGCAATAGGTTGCGTGTAACTATGACTAATGATGAAAAAATATTGAAGTTAAGAAAACAAGTTTGTTTTTAATATCCGAATTATGCAACTTCACCAAAATCAGCCAATTGGACCGCATGTATCAACCATTCATGTTGATTATGTATAATAAACCTATTTATTCTTGATGCTGACTTTAAACTAATCGAGTTTGTTTCTTTTTCAAAATATGGGACAACTTAAACAAGTGTTTCTGAATTTCTAGACGATTCTTGCATCCGTAACACCACTGACAATCCGGTAACACCACTGACCTCGTGTAACACGTACCACTGATTAATTTGTTCATACACGCAAAAATGCAGTTGCAAGTGAAGAATATTTAGGGGCAAAACAGGTATATGAAAAGCCTTCTGATAAAACTGCTTCTTCTTCTTCAAATATTTATCCAACTGAAATGTAACACCATGCAGTGACAACCCAGTAACACCAGTGACATCGAGTAACACCACTGACCTCGTGTAACACCAGTGACCAATTTGTTCATAGAGGCAAAAATGCAACCGCGTAAGTGAAAGCTATTTAGGGGCAAAACACGTATATGACAAGACTCCTTAACTTGGAGCAAAATCATCATTATTGTCAATGGTGTTACCCTACAAATAGTAACACCACTGACAGGTAACACCACTGACATTTTGGAAGGAATTAATTGTTGCTCCCTCGTATATTGTCGTGACGGTCCAAAAACAATGATTTTGTAATTCATACGCACAGTTCTTTATTACCAGTTAATATTTTAACTCGGGAGCCACTACATGTTGATCCTGACACGTAACACCAGTGACCGGTAATAAACATACGCTGAAAATTTGGAGCTAGAAATGACTGAAATACTGAAAAGAGTTTCATAAAACACTGCGTATGGGTCCGTGTAACCTTGCACAATTCAATTTTCGTTTTTTTGCTTTTGGTTTCTCAAAATCAAAAATTGAAATTTGACCGTCAATTTTCAATTTTCGTTTTTCGTTTTCTGTTTCCCAAGATCAAAAATTGAAATTTGACATTCAATTTTCGATTTTCGTTTTTCGTTTTACTTCGCGCAAAAATGAAAATCAAATATTGAAAATTGCCTCGATTTGTCCGTTTTTCGTTTTTTGATTTTAACTTTGACGCGTCAATGTTAACTGCGCACGAACAAGGCTTATGATGTCACTTTCGGTCCGCGGAGTAGTATGGAAAGGGCAAATCGGATTGTTTAGGCAGGTGTGGAGCATAATATGGAAAACCAGTAGGGGAAAGATTTGGGAGTTTCATTACACTATAGATCCCTGGAGCCAGGCATTCGACCTAGATTATAATGGGCCAACTGCGCATGTGCAGAAGCGAGTACAGCAGGTGTGATGCATTATATGGAGAACAACGGAGGTGATACACACGGTAGTTTCATTAAAGTAGGATAGTATAATAAATACGTGGGTACCTTAATCATAACCCACAAAGGAAATACCCGCTTCGATGCGTTTGACATCCGCACTTAAAGCGTTGAAGCGTTTTTGACGCTGAACGTTGACGGGCATCTGAACGCTCCAACGATCCAGGTCCCAAAAATAGAGAATGGATATTGGACCTGAAGCGTTGAAGCATTCCGACGTCTGGCATCAAACGTGGCGATTGTGTGCTTGTTTGAAATGGTGGTTTACGGGCCGCTTATGCGGATTTCGCGTCCCATCACCGCGATGCTTACTCTTATTGGTATTACATCTTTGTTGGTATCTTTGTAAATACTATATTTCAAATCAATAACAAATAGCGGTTGTGTGCAGAATGCTGTTCGCTTTTGTAGCGCTAGTAGTATATATAGGTGATTTAAAGGCTCATTTCACCCGGATGTAGAGGTCATTTGAGGAGGGTTTGAGGAGGAGAGGTCAAGTGTACTATAGTTCCGGCAGAATGACCAAAAGCTACCTCCAACACAGGAGAGTTCCAATTGTTGGAGGGAATGTATTCAGAATGTATTCATCCGCGGTGATGCGGTCTGGCAGCGGTTTTGGCGGTGATTCGGTCTCGGGAAAAAGCTTCCGCGGAGAAAAAGTAGTCCCTAGATAAAATGGTCCGATGGGGTCGAGTGAGGTATCAAAGTGAAGCATTCGTGAAGGGCATCTAATGGGCTGGGTGTGGGGTTGAACTATCGGCATTCTGCGCATGCGCGGTGGCCCAAGGGTATGGAAATAGACGTTTTGGAGCTAGGGGAGCCCCTAATGGTCCAATGGGGTCGAGTGAGGCATCAAAGAAGCATTCGTGAGGGGCATCTAATGGGCTGGGTGTGGGGTTGAACTATCGGCATTCTGCGCATGCGCGGTGGCCGAAGGGTATGAAAATAGCCGTTTTGGAGCTAGGGGAGCTACTAATGGTCCAATGGGGTCGAGTGAGGTATCAATGTGAAGCATTCGTGAAGGGGCATCTGATGGGCTGAGTGTGGGGTTGAACTATCGGCATTCTGCATGCGCGGTGGCCCAAGGGTACGAAAATAGCCGTTTTGGAGCTAGGGAGCCCCTAATGGTCCAATGGGGTCGAGTGAGGTATCAAAGTGAAGCATTCGTGAAGGGGCATCTGATGGGTTGGGTGTGCGGTAGGAATATCATTCTGCGCATGCGCAGACGCAATGCGGAGCTCTCGTCCAATCAGAAGCGAGTATTTCAAATCCGTCAAAGAGATCTCATCCAATCAGAAGCGAGTGCATTATGGGCCATATCCAAGATGGCGGCACGTGTGTTCAAGATGGCGGCACATCCGGTGTCGAAAACTGGCCATTTCGTCGGGATGTGGTCACCTAGTTTCGAAAACTGGACCCTGTATGGGTCCCCCTAATGGGCCGATGGAGTTGTATGAGGTATCAAAGTGAACTATATTTCAAGCATGGGTGGGTGCATGTAAAATTTTTCCTGAAAAAATACGGAACACGGACTTTATTCTAAATTACGGGAAAATGCCTATATGGGGTATGGGGGGTATAGGACCATCCTGGGAAACCTACTTCTCGACATTTGCGGTATAGGTTGTGGGGTCTCGTTTTCTTAGTCTCGTCATTTAGAACATGATAGGAAGTGTCCCGGAGCGAATCGGTGAAATTTTTGAAAAAGTACGATATAGCCCCATATAGTCCCATACTGGGGGTATAGGACCGATGTTTGTCCCCCTGGGAAACGTACTTCTATACATTTGCGGTAGGGTTGTGGGGTCTCGTTTTACTCGTCTCGTCATTTAGAACATGATAGGAAGTGTCCCGGAGCGAATCGGTGAAATTTTTGAAAAAAAGTCACCGAGACCCATATAGATCCATATAGTCCCATACTGGGGTATAGGATCAATGTTTGTCCCCCTGGGAAACCTACTTCTATACATTTGCGGTAGGGTTGTTTGGATTTGTTTTCACGTCTCGTCATTTAGAACACGATAGGAAGTGTCCCGGAGCAAAACGGTGAAATTTTTGAAAAAAGTCACCGAGGCCTGGGTAGGCCCATAGGCCTATACTGCATGGCTATGGGTGTATAGGGCCATACGGGGTGGACATGTTGGAGTCTAGGTGAGTCCCTGGTGGTCCAATGGGGTCGAGTGAGGTCTTATTTTGAAGCTCTCGTGGAGGAGCACTTGACTACACTAATGGTTCGTCCGTGTTCAATAGTCTGCGCATGCACAGCCTGGCTCGTAGTATAGAAAGCACACATTTTTGGGTATGTTTGGGTTAGAGATGGGCTATTCACGGTTCGAATGGGTCTTGTGAGGTATCCATGTGAAGCCTATGTGAGGGCGCCTCTGATGGCGTGGGTGTGGGGTTGAAATATCGTCATTCTGCGCATGCGCAGCCTGGCCGTAGTATGGAAATAGACGTTTTTGGGGTCTAGCCGAGCCCCTCATGGGCCTATTCAGTCGAGTGAGGTATCCATGTGAAGCCTAGGTGAGGGGGCTACACTAATTATATATTCTGTATTATACAATCGGATAGCGATTGTCGTGAATAACAACAAGTTCAGCAATGTTTATATAGTTTATTATCCCCAATGTTACATCATACCCAGGCTGGGGGAGCCGCCCTGGGTATGTTTAGTATGTTCACAGCAAAACAAATTGAAATATCAAACACCATGTTTTATTATTTAACATTAGGTACAAGGGTTAACTGAGCTCAACTCAACGATCAGCATGTAGACATAGAGAGTATGTGCGGCATGTTATGGTATTCATCAGTGCGCGGGTAACGCATTCAACCGATGGCGGTGGTCGGTCAGCTTGGTCAGGAAAAACGTGATATTGGTTACCCTCTCTACCACCCATTGTATGTTGGGGCGTTGACGATGTGCCCATCTCAAGGCATCCACGGTGTCCAGTATCTCCAGCATCGTCTCTAGTGACCTCCGGTTAATGATGGTGAACAGCTGGTCAGACACATAGATATTATTGCCGGGATAATAATACCGTAACTGGCCCGTCTTTTTGTGACGTAAGATGTACCCGAAAGCGACATTCAATTTGAAGGCCGTAGTTTGATCTTTGAAGATGGCTTCCACGTAGCTGCGTAGACGGGTGCGGTTGGTCAGTGGAAAATTGTAAATATCTTGAATAGGGCCATGAGGGTGGAAACAGTGCCGTGTCATGCACCAATGGCGCCGATCGATGTCACTCACTGGATGGTTGTCCTGTAAGAGATCGCCCAGAAAATGTTCGATGTTGTCAGGCGTATGACTCGAAACCGTAACGCTGGGGTCCGGCTGGATATCCAGGCTTTTCTGAACTGTGGGTATAGGCGGGCTCTCCTTCATCGCATCACCAGTGGCGTTCGTCTCCCCGGGCTTATCTTCACTGGGTCTGACCTTCCGCGGCTCCTCTTCAGTAGGAAGTTGTCGCTCAAACCGTAGAGACGGACCATGAATCAAACGCTGACGCCGTCTTAACTGACTGCGTCGTTTGAAGAGTTGACCACAATCCTCGCATGGACGCTTGCGTCGCCCATGAATTGAACGTTCGTGGCGCAGTAACTGATCCTCCCGATTAAATGACCCTGCGCAGGTTATACAAGTATACCGTGCATCGTTGTGGGTGGAGGCCTCGTGGCGTCGTAAGTTATCTAGACGAGTAAACTGCCTCTGACAAGTTGTGCAAGTGAACATCTTGGTGGAATCGCCCAGAAAATGTTCGATGTTGTCAGGCGTATGACTCTGTACCGGGGCATGAATCAACCGTTGGTGTCGCAGCAACTGACTGCGTCGTTTGAAGAGTTGACCACAATCTTCGCATGGACGCTTGGGTGGCCCATGAATTGAACGTTCGTGGCACAGTAAAGCATCTTCCCGATTAAATGACCGTGCGCAGGTTATACAAGTATACAGTCCATCGTTGTGGGTGGAGGCCTCGTGGCGTCGTAAATTATTTAGACGAGTAAACTGCTTCTGGCAAGTTGTGCAAGTGAACATCTTGGTGGTTGACAGAGTGTCTGATGAAACGGCCAGGCCGCTTCCCTTTTATAGCACGCTAGCTGGTGATCTATTTTTAGCACACTCTACCCCCAGGGGGCTGTTCACAGCATCTGTGACGTCATCAGTACGAGTAGTAGCGAAAGTGAGCATTTTGGGGCAGTGAAGGATGGTATTTGGTGTAGAGATGGACCATCCTTGGTCCGAATGCGTCATGGGAGGTGTCATGTTGTAGCTCTCGGGGTGTAGACCCCAATTGGAGGGATATCCACAGCATCTGTGACGTCATTGGTGACGTCATCAGTACGAGTAGTAGCGAAAGTGGGCATTTGTTAGCAGTGAAGGATGTTACTTGGTGTAGACATGGACCATCCGCGGTGCGAATGCGTCGTGTGAGGTGTCATCTTGTAGCAACGCCCACCAACGCCATTCTTAATGCTTCAACGCCCTGGTGAAATAGCTCAGAAGCTCTGATATTCCATGGAATTGTCACTACTTCTTTGAAATGCAGTGACGCCCGTCAACGCCCGTCGCTACACCTTAACACTCTAACATAACGCCATGATATAGACCGAAGGGAGAACAACAACAGCAACAACAACAACAAGGATGACACATGAGAGAACAACAACAACAAGAAGTTTTTTCATATAGTTTATTCTCCCCAATGTTACATCATACCCACGCTTGGGGAGCCGCGTCGGGTATATTTACAATTCAAGAAGATTCTTATCCAACCAGAGGCCACCATTTGCATCTGTCATATTCGTTCCTGTCCGTTAGATGTATTCTCGGCTACTCTTGTTCAATCAGAAGTCTCCATTTCAGAAAGTTCCATCTTCGGCCATGTTCGCTCTGAACCGTTTGTTCTAATCGTCATCGGGCAGGCCAGGATACCGTTGAGGAAACATATCCTCAGATAGTTGTTTGCGCATTCTGAGTATCTATCAGTGCATGGGTGAATACTTTCAGCCGATGGAGGTGGTGGGTCAGTTTAACCACGAAGAACGTAACATTGGTGACCCTCTCCACTATCCACTTGGTGTTGGGACGCTGTTCATAGGACCATTCCAAGGGATCCACAGTGTCCAGTTGGGCCAGCATCGTCTCTAGCGACGCCCGATTGGTGATTGTGAAAGGATGGTCGTACACTGGGTTGATGGCACTGGAATAGAAATAGCACAATTCACGCGTCATCTTATGGCATAAGATGTACCCGAATGCTACATTTAATATGAAGGACGTAGGTTGGTCATTGAAGATGGCTTCCACGTAGCTGCGTAGACAGGCGAGGTCGGTCAGTCGGAAATGTTTCCGACGCGTTCCCGGCGCGCAAAGGTTTCCACCAGTGGAAACCTTTATACCGCGCGCGCCGGGGTCAAAGGTCAGTTCCGGTCACGTGGACGGAAGCGGAAGTGACCTCACAGTTGGTCAAAGGTCAATAAGGCCAGTGTCCCGTTAAATCGAGCCTTATTGACCTTTGACCTCAGAAATTTGCATATGACGTCACTTCCGGTTTGGGTGAATGAGGCCTGACCTTTGGACATGTCCAGACTTGTTTGTGTTTGTCTGGGGTTTTTCCCCACAATGGCGGCTAACGGCGGCTGATCTGCGGACCGCGTCGAAAGACTACCGTAGGGACCCCAAGTCCCCGAGATATGGAAAACTCCGGTGCTTATCGATTGGCTGATTGTTCGACCGCTGATTGGTTCTTTTTCTCGACAGCTGATTGGTCCAAATGGAACTGCCCATCCTTCCCAGGTTAATCTAGAATCCTACCAAGCTCGTAATCACCGCCACATCACGCATACACACATACACGCATACACCCACGCACACACATACACACAGACGCATACACGCACTCGCGTACACACACAAACATACACATACACACGCAGACGCATACACACACATGTATACACACACACACACACACACACATACATACACACACATACAGGCACACACACACACACACATACACATACACGCATACACGCACACGCGTACACAAACAAGCATACACATACACACGCACGCATACACACACGCATACACACTCTCGCAAGCACACACAGACGCATACACACACACATGCATACACACACGCACTCACACACATACACCCACATACACACAGATACATACACACAGACGCATACACATACACGCATACACGCACACGCGTCCACACACACACACACACACACACACACACACACACGCAAGCCCACACACACACACACGCGTACACACGCAAGCACACACACACACACACACGCACACAGACGTATACACACAGACACATACACCCACATACACACAGATACATACACACAGACGCATACACACATACACACGTACACACACACACGCACACACAGATGCATACACAGTGACGCACACATGCATACGCACAATATGACTGACCATTCACATGCAGGCCATGAGAGCTTCTGACCTGGGCCTGATAGAAGGCCGGGATGGTGGAACATTCGTGAACATCCTAGGGTACATGGTGCACCACAGAAGCGTGCACCTGTTTGACGTCCGCGCCTACATCCGGGTTGTTGTCGCTGACGTCCGCGCCCACATCCGAGTTCTTGTCGCTGACGTCCAAGTTGAACTGATTGTGCTAAAAATAGATCAACAGCTAGCTTGCTATAAAAAGGAAACGGCCTGGCCGTTTCATCAGACACTCTGTCACCCACCAAGATGTTCACTTGTACTGCGTGCTCGAAATCATTCACTCGCCGGCACGACTTGCGCCGCCATGAGGCTACCAAGCACGATGGAACCGCCCGGTATAGCTGTACGATATGTAGGCCTACACTGTCGTTTCAGCGCCCTGATCATTTACAGCGCCATGAATGTTCAATTCAAGGGCCACCCAAGCGTCCATGCGAAGAATGTGGTCAACTCTTCAAACGACCCAGTCAGTTAAAACGGCATGAGCGTTTGATTCATGGTCCGTCACCACGGTATGAGGGACAACTTCCCACTAAAGAGGCACCCAGGAGGGACAGATCCACTGAAGATGAACCCGGGGAGGAGAATGCCACTGGTGATGCGATCACGGAGAGCCCGCCTATATTACAAGCGTCTAGTCCGTCATTCATAATCCAGCCGTCGTCCATTAGAGAATATCCGCGTCCATAATCCAAAGACCTATTCCATTTTCCACATAACAGTATTAGCACCAAATTCAAAAGACAATCATAGTATACATAAACATAGGCTTGTTTCCTGCAAGAGAGAAGCGGTCAACAGTTTTCAATGATGCCGGCAAGACATCATGATGTTCCAAAAATATCAAATCCGTATCGCTGATCAGTATTCTTAATCCATAATATTCGCTATAGAGTCGTCACCTAAAAAAGATATGGCCTCAGTCACGCTTTGATTGTGGACTGTTCGAGAAGGAGTACCATGAGGATCTTGAAGTGGAGGCGGTCCATACGGCCCCTAGCCCCGGGTTAAGCGGAATTAGACACATGTTACGAAACGTAGCCCCATAGATCTTGCACGCTACGTTCGTATTTTGCTATCAGCATGCGATATGTATCGCCAAATTTGAGAAACTTTGAGGGGAGGCGCTTGGTGGAATAGCCCTGTTTTATAAGTTTCTGCAACAATGTTTTGTGACGTTGATTAAAATCATCACATTTAACAGGATCTAGCAAATGCTACTAAGCGAGATATGTATACGCCATATGCAGGTCCCACTGGAATATTACTATCCAGAAAGGGATAGTTTAGATGTCGAAATTGTAATCATCTCTTTTGTCATAAAGTCGACGAGAGAGAATGCCCGCTTCATTTTTATAGAGATAGAGATCTAAATAAGATGTGCCTGTAGGGCTATCTGTAGTTTCTTCAAATCCAGTGAAGGTGGATATATATCCTTCACTGCGTCATTTATATAGCGATTATCCACAGCGAGAAGATCGTCTATATAGCGTTTGGTGAATGAGAGGGAACGGGCTTTGAATGGTTCGGTTTTTGAAAGCGCCTGCATATAGTCATAT
>JAVTVY010000055.1:0-34678 GCA_036873755.1 Hanleya hanleyi
CTGTCAATTATCATTTATGCTACGCGTAAATTATCATATAAAAATTTTGAAGAATGACCTAAAGCCTATACCTTCTAGATACATATGGTCAGAGGACTCACTTCACAAATACCAAGATGCTTTATGTTCGCATCCAGTTCAAAATGCTATTGATAAATTTCTTGAAAACAGATACTCCCAAGAGCAGGTTGACTGTGCAGCAGATGATTTTAACAATATCCTTAAAACTGCTGGGAACATAGCCTTGAAATGCAGTAAGTCTAATAGAGCCAGAAAAACTCGTATAATTACTAAACAGAAACCAAGGTGGTATGATAAAACTTTGCAAAGTCTTAAAAGTAGCACAAAGTACAAAGCGTATCTATTATCTATATATCCAAAGGTACCATGTGTTAGATCTTCGTACTTTAAATCTCTAAAAGATCTTAGAAAAGCAAGGAAATATAAAAGGAGAAAATATAGAAACAGGCTTATTAACAATCTAGACAATTTAGTCGACGATAAGCCGAAAGAATTTTGGAAAATATTGGAAGAACTTAAAGAGAATGACAATCCAAAAAAGGAAGATACAGAAAATGTATTACCAGATGAATGGTTAAAACATTTTGAGAAATTAAATGTAAAAAGTAAATTCAGTTCAACTGAGAATTTCATTGATACAAATTTACAACATCTAGAACAGCAAACTAATTTCAGTGAGTTAGACTATAGAATAAAAGAAAATGAAATTAGTAAGGCAATTAAAGGACTCAAAACACAAAAAAGCATGTGGCCTAGATGGTATCTGTAACGAAATGCTGAAATATGGCTATACCAGTCTTGGTTCATGCATTCAAAAACTATTTAACCTTACTTACTCCAATGCGGTTTATCCCCGATGCTGGAGTGAAAGGTTACATCTCTCCTATTCACAAGTCTGGTACTAAGAAAAACACCTCCAATTATCGAGGAATTACTATAACCAGTAATATTGGCAAACTATTCAACTCAGTTCTTAATAACAGGTTGGAAAATTTTCTCTCCTCTCGCGATATCATTAGAAAAGAACAATTGGGCTTTACTAAAGGTGCGAGGACCTCTGATCATATGTTTGTTTTGAAAACATTGGTAGATTCATACCAACAGGTTGAACACAAACCAATGTACGCTTGCTTCGTTGATTTCTCGAAAGCATTTGACAAGGTTTGGCATACGGGTCTTTTTTACAAACTGCAGTCGATCGGTATAGGTGGACAATTTTACAAGATTTTAAAAGATATGTATAATAACAATATGCTATGTGTAAAGGTTGCTGGTGCACTGACAAACTTTTTTCAATCATTCACTGGTGTTCGTCAGGGCGACAATTTAAGCCCAAATCTTTTTAAGATTTTCATTAATGATCTACCATCCATATTTGATAATTCATGTGACCCGGTATTCCTTGGGACCACACCTCTCAATTGTTTATTGTATGCAGATGATGTTGTGCTATTGTCTGACAGTAAGGAAGGTTTACAACTATCCCTTGATAAACTACAATTATACTGTGATAAATGGAGTCTGGAAGTGAACATAGCTAAAACTAAATGTATGATATTTAACTGTAAAAGTGGAACATCTCCAAAATCATTCTGTCTTGGTGATGCCCAAATAGAAACAGTACAGTCGTACACATATTTAGGAATTACATTTAACCCATCTGGAACGTGGAAATTGGCCAAAGTTCAACTGAATGGCAAGGCATCTAAGGCATTCTTCAAAATTCGAAAATGTTTTTCATGTAACCCTCCTGGAATCTCCACTTCTTTGCATATATTTGATCATACTATTAAGCCTATTTTACTCTACTGTTCAGAAATATGGGGATCATCCATTGTTACAAAATTGAGTAAAAAATCATTTTTAGATAACTATATTAAGAATGAACCACTTGAAAGACTTAACTTGAAGTACTGTAAATACATTCTGGGGTCAACTCCAAATGTACAAATTGTGCTGTGTTAGGTGAACTCGGTCGACGTCCTATGCTAATTGATGTTATTTGTTCAATGCTTAAATACTGGCGTCGCTTATTTGAAATGCCTGATGATACGTTATTAAAGAAAGCTTTTGATTTTTCTATCAAATTGGACACCCAAGGAAAAAGACCTGGGTAACGGGTATTAAATGTATATTGTCATTCTTAAATCTAAGTCATTTATACGAACAGAAAAAAAGTTTATCTGTTGGTAGCTTAGTTTCCAAAGCTGCAAGAAGTTTCTCTTCTGTATTTTGTAACTGGTGGAATGAACAACTGTTTACCGACCGTCCCAACGTAGCGTATGGTAACAAACTCAGAACATATAGAACCTTCAAGCTAAATTTTGTGTTGGAACCTTACTTATCTATTCTGAATCGAGATCATCGCAGTGACTTATGTAAGCTACGAACAAGTAGCCATGACCTTCAGATTGAGAAAGGTAGATTTGCCAAAGTACCAGCAGATAAGCGTTTATGTACTCTTTGCAATGCTGGTAAGGTTGAAGATGAATTCCATTTTTTAATGGAATGTAATAAATATGATAATTTTCGGGACATCTTTCTATTTAAATGTGATAGCATGAATGCCAACTTTTCTCAACTCGATATTTCAAACAAATTTATTTGGCTCTTATCGTGCGAGGATCCAATTATTGTGAAAAATTTAGGTAAGTTTGTTCATGATTGTATGAGCGCACGTAGCAATATGATTGATGGTTCGGCATCTAAACATGACAAATGTGTTACTGGTACAGGAATAACAGATGTTAGCTAATATACGTTTTTAGTGTTACAAACAGATACTAGTCAGTAAGATCATAATTTATTGTAAAATGCCAGCGAAATCGCTGCTCCTGGCATTATTGTTCCTTGTATCACGACTGTTATTTTTCTGTAAATCAAATTATTTCTAATCAACTAGGTTATTCTATATGTATATATACTTAATTATCTTCGCTTGATTGTATATCTGCTCGATAACGGGCGCTGTGATCAGCAAATAAAGAACCTTGAACCTTGAACCTTGAACCTTGGATAGAACACAAAACCCTAGAATTTAGAACATAACGAGAGCGTATCTGTGGGGATCAAGCCGACGTCCCGACGTCATGGATGTTACGAGCGCGTCTGAAAGATGACGTAGCCTACTAGAATTCTTTATGCATTCTTGCGAAACATTTTTTTATTCTGACGTCATGACGTTATGACACTGGCCATGAAAATAACTCATGACTGACGTTCTATAAAGAATAGGATATGTTCCAATGGAACCGGAAGGGGCCACGTGAAAGAATTTTTCAGTGTATTATGGGACCAATTTTCAGCGACCGTCGTCCCAGGGGTTCGTAGGAGCGGCCAATTTTCCAGCGGAGAGCGACCCCTGGTGGCGAGGTTGCCCGTTTTAATATCTCCAGGCCCTTTGAACATCGCGAAGTAGAGTTTGAACCACAGAACAACTTCAATTTTTGACACAAGACATAAAAATTAACATTCTAGCAACAATTAATCTGAACGAATCTACCGGTACCGTGATGTGAGTGATTCAACATTCAAGATTTTATTGTACGAAACATGAGAACAATAAACAAACATCCAACAAACAGAATTAGCATTAAATCTAGATTGAAATGATATATACAGGGTGTATCAAAAAAAATGTCCACCTGTGGGTTTTTATTTTTGTATCTGAATCTGTGCATACTATATGTAAACAATCGGTTGCAACACAAGAAGGTGATATTTGTGTTGCATAATGTGCAAAGTTTGCACAACTGCGAATAAAATTGCCTGAAATAATTAAATTTAAAAACGAGTGGTGAGACTTCAAAAATGCATTGGCTGGCTTCTGCCATACACACTGCGTGGGTGTGATTAGCGCCGAGTTCAACAATAGCCTGCCAAGTTCTTCAATGTGGCCTGTCAGACAGATGCTAACTGGGCACAGTGTGGATGTCGGAATTGACGCCTAGATTAATTTATTTTGATATCGGATGATCGTCTTTAATTTGTTAATGGCAGCATTTCATTATTTCATTATCTTTTTTCTTTATTTATTTGTTTCTTCATTTAATGATTTTTTTTGTTTCTTCACTGATTTTTCACGTTATGCACAGAGTGCAGTTTTTTACAAGTCTTATTATGCACAATTGAACGACGTTCAATTACAAACAAAAACATTCTATGAATTGATATGGAACATGTCAAGATCAAGTTCTTTTACATGTACATAATCATAAAAACAATAATATACAAAACTGGATTGATGAAGAATAAATCTAACTGGAGAACGTGCTGTGTGGTTCACAGTGTAAATGGCAGAAGCCAGCCAGTGCAATTTTGAAGTGATACCACCCTTTTTAAAACTTCATTATTTCACTCAATTTCATTTGAAATTGTGCAAACTTTGTGCATCATGCAACATAAAGACCACTTTCTTGTGTTGCAGTCCGTTGTTTACATATAGTACTCATAAATTCAGATAAATAAATAAAAACTCACAGGTGGACATTTTTTTTGATACACCCTGTATATTTAATATTTAAATTATTTCTACTTCCGAACATTCTCCTTTTCTTGAAGGGGAATATTAAAAAAAATGTTATGAGAAATAACAAAACAGGTAATACAAATAGAGTTTACAAATGTGAAGATTTCTTGTTTTATTACTCTGAAATACTCCCTAAAATAATTAGATTGAAATTCAATCTATTAGATTGAAATTAGTGACCACTCTTTTATTGGATTGAAAATATTAAATCTAATAGATTGAAAACGATATAATGAATCTGTTGTTGACAGGAAATTCCTTGTAATAGATTTTTAATCTAATAGATGGAATATTCAATCGAATAGATTGGTCACTAATTCCGATCTGATAGATTGAATTGTCAATCTAATGATTTTAGAGAGTAGGCTAGAACGTGTCTCTGGCCATAAGACCCCTGGAGCTTCCGCGGCCTCGGCGGACCCTGGACTCTCGCCTATTTGTGCTGTAATAGTACTGTTCCTCAATCACCAACTGCTTCCACCGGGCCTGCTGAACCCTGGAAACATCGAGGAAACGCAAGTGGTGTGGAGGACCACTGCTCCGTACTTTATTAATGTGCAAAGTATATATACTTGTGCATATCACAAATAGGTGGGGGGTGTTCACAAATACAGCTGCATGCCATTCTCTCGAGCCACTCTATCAATCGATCGGCAATAGATAAGACTAGAACTTTTTACCCAAGACCTAGGACCCAAAGTTTTATTTGGATCTAAGATTAGGGGAACCGTGGATTCTTTTTAGTTGATTTTCCTAGTTGCATCGGTCCTACAATCTCGATAAACTTTGCCTTGTACCTCACAGACGGTAGTTGACAGAGCAGCTTCTCTGTTTGGAGTAGTGGCAGAAATTTCACTCTCCCATCGAGACGTTGGACGGCCTCGAAATGAGCGCTTGTATATATTAGCAGAAGTTTATGAAAATGAACTTTTGATATTAGCTATACTGTTCCCCTGTTTAGAACGGATCCAGAACCCGGACAGGAGCCTTTAACTTGAAGGACAGAGACCCAATAGCTAGGACTGGGTCCCATAGGACAGGAGCTCTTATGGACAGGTTTGATTATAAAATCTCATGAATAAATTTCAGGAACAATGAGCTAACTTTGTTATCATTGAGATATATTGGAAGGTAAAAAATTGTATTTTGTAATAAGAATTTTTACTCTGGTGGGTAATTCATTAAACAGACTTCAGACTTCATATCAGCACCGATTCAAAAATGCCATTCCTTGCTCAATGGGATCCTGCTTAAGTTAATCCCAAAATATCCCAATGATAACAAATTTGTCAACTCATGTTTCCTTTTTTTCTTAATTCTAAATAAATTCTAATGTAAATAAAACTTCCATTCAAATGTATGGCATATGTATTTGTCCGATATTCCCCCAATCAAAATATATAGTCGTGGGCTCGTGTTAACGTTTGGAATAAGCCTGAGCTGCTGTACTGGGTTTAGATCCGCAGTAGGCTACCTGAGCAACCTGCAAACATCTCGTCGTCTACACGCGGTATGGATGGCCTGGCGAAGTGTTCCGTACGCAAATGAGTACCTGAGGGGATTTGTCTTAGGGAATGATTTGTCTGTTCGAATCAGCGGAGGAACAAGGGCAAGAAAGGATTGAACTAGTTGTTGTTCGTCGTTTAATCTACTCTTGAAATACTGATATTCAACGATTGCATAATGCAGCCGGTGAACTGAACCTAACATAAATCCGAATCCAATGTCCGTTTTCAAATCCGAGAATTGTATCTTCCCTTTTGTGCAGTACCGAAAAAATGGCGGCTTCCATGGCGGGAGTGCTCGGTTCGAATGTTCAAACGAAAGTGGATTCCTGCAAACTCCTTGTGGTAGGGGCTGGGGGCATCGGTTGCGAATTGATAAAAAACCTGGTGCTCACTGGTTTTCGAGATTTAGAAGTCATTGACTTAGACACTATTGACGTGAGCAATCTGAACCGACAGTTCCTGTTCAGAAAAGAACATGTGGGAAAATCAAAATCTCAGGTTGCCAAAGAAAGTGCATTGAAATTCAATCCAGACGCCAAAATTGTGGCCTACCATGACAGTGTAATGAACCCTGAGTACAAAGCTGATTTCTTCAAACAATTCGATATCGTCCTCAACGCTCTCGACAATCGAGCAGCCCGTAACCATGTCAACCGAATGTGTTTGGCCGCAGACATTCCCTTGGTGGAGAGTGGAACAGCAGGGTATCTGGGCCAGGTCACCGTTATCAAAAAAGGAATGACTGAGTGCTATGAATGTCAGCCCAAACCTCGTCAGAAAACCTTCCCAGGGTGCACCATAAGAAATACACCATCCGAGCTTATTCACTGTGTGGTTTGGGCGAAGCATTTGTTCAATCAGCTATTCGGGGAAGAAGACCCGGACGAAGATGTATCCCCTGACACTGAGGATCCGGAATTGGCTGGCGACGCAGGTGAGATGGCGTTGTCTGGCATCGAAGGAAAAACTGATGCTGTAGGTGGAATAGAGCGTAAATCGACTCGGACCTGGGCGAAGGAGTCTGGGTTTGACCCGACCAAGTTACTGAACAAGCTGTTTCATGATGATGTTAAGTACCTACTGTCCATGGAGAAGTTGTGGCAGAAGCGACGTCCCCCTGTTCCATTAGACTTGTCAACGATGTCCGATGAGAAAGATACTGCTGACAATGGCGTTGATGTAAGTGGTCTGCAGGACCAGAGAGTGTGGACTGTCCAGGAGTGCGTCAAAGTGTTTGGCCATTCTCTGGGATCTCTGAAGACGGACTTGGCTGATCGAGGGGACGATGGCATTCTCGTCTGGGATAAAGATGATGACTCCGCCATGAACTTTGTAACAAGTGCTGCCAACATTCGTGCTTATATATTCGGCATTCCAGTCAAGTCCCGATTTGATATAAAGTCTATGGCTGGTAACATCATACCAGCCATAGCTACAACAAACGCTGTCATCGCCGGTTTGATTGTCATGGAGGCTCTTAAGATCCTCTCGGGTAACATCGAGAAATGCAAAACAGTTTATTTGAATCGCACACCTAACCCAAGGAAGAAGCTCTTAGTGCCATGCATGCTAGAAAAACCCAATCCTAAATGTTACGTCTGCTCGTCCAAACCGGAAGTTACCGTTGTACTGAACACAGAGAAGATCACGATCAAAACTCTCGAAGATAAAATATTGAAAGCTCAACTGGGAATGGTCGCGCCTGATGTGGAGGTAGAAGATGGCAAAGGAACGATTATTATCTCCAGTGAAGAAGGTGAAACCGAAGCAAATGCGGAAAAGTTCCTGTCTGGTTTCAGCATATCAAATGGCTCGCGACTGAAATGTGACGACTTCCTACAGAACTACAACTTAGTGGTGAATATAAAGCATGTTGATAAGCTAGAAGATGAGAAAGAATTTGAGGTGATAGGTGGCCTCCCAGACTTGCAAGCCAATTCAGGGGAGACAACTGAAGCTGGCGGGTCCGGAGAAGGGGATGGAGAAACATCTCAGGCTGAGGGAGCTAGCATTGTTGACAGCGATGATGATCTGGTTGTGATGGAGGAGGAGGAAGTCATGGAAACCGAGTCTCGGGGACATAAACGCAAGGCAGTTGATGAAGATGACATTACTGAAACCATCACACCTGCGAAGAAATCAAAAGCAGTCATTTCTGATGGTGCAGTAGAACACGCTGCTGAAGATGTAATCATTCTATGAATGACTTCAGCATATTAAAAAATGAAAAATTTGACATTTATAACAGCCTCGGTCACAAACATACAGAGTATTCGAACACTGCTCCGAAAGTGTATTTCACTGAGATCATCGTATCGGACTTCTCTATCATTCCATGTCTGAAAGCCAGGAGCCAGGCAAACAGGCATAGCTGAAGTTTGTAATATTAGGACTGATGTAACTTGCAAGTTCTTCAGATGGGACCAGCTGATCTATATATTCCCCATCACTATCATTTTTTCATGATTATTAACATTTTTTTTCACTTCGCCTATTATCAAAATTTTTCTGTTTCCCCCATCATGATTATCAGCATATTATTTGACTCCCGGCATGGTTATAATAAGGGCCCGGGAGTGTGCTATACATTGTGCTCTGTTTCTTGCTTCAGTTGTCTGTTTCTGCGGTATCCTCTAGGTTTTCTTGCCTGATGGATGTTCACCATACTCCAACTGATTCGGCAAACATTATTGGAGACATTCATTTTGAGTGTCTCTCCTTGAGTGTCTCTTATATACGGGATGGGGAAATATCTATGCAAAAGATGAATTGTTAGCCATACAAAAAAAGAGAGAGATCCCGAATGTGAATCCCTCTTAAATCTACAACCGATTATATACATGTACATGTAGTGATATTGTGTTTGTCACAACCTTTCAGGGCGGGTGGTTGGTGGGTGTCCGGTGGGCACAGATTCCTGTTGCTTCAATGCACTTTGCTGAGAAGCAACAGGAACTTGATAATGTGGTGTCTAGCACTGTAATATCACTTGTCTTTATTGCACCATGTAAACGTCCTGTCTGTGTCTTGTGTGCTGTCCTCAGTGTTTTATAGGGTGGATGGAGGGTGTTTGTTTCCATGCTGCTTCAAAGATCTCTTCTTTGAAGCAGCAGGAACAAAACTGGGCTGGGTGGTGCTTAGTTGGTTCGTCGTGATATAGCTGAAGTATTGTTGAAAGCGACGTTAAATTCTATTCACTCACTCACTCACAACCTTTCAGTGTTCATTACTACTTCTTTGTCTGGATTGTCATGTAAATAGATAGTTCCATGTTCCCACAAAGAAGGGTCTACATCGTCCATGTACATGTGTTAATCAATCTAATTAAAATTAAATCCTATCTGCTCCCCATTTGGATATGTCGCTTGCAGTATCTAACTGGCTTGCAGTAATGCGAGTGTCAACCAATCTCGAGAGCTCTTCATATTGCTTTGAAGGGAACATAATGGTAGGTGCTTTCTGGTTGGCTCAGCCAAGCTGTCGAGGCGGGGAATCTTCTGATGTTGCCACCCTCCCGCCAGGTTGGCACCATAATGCGAGATAGAATTATGGACTGATCCTTGGCGTAAACCTTGGGTTAAAGCAGAGACCATGACCCTATTCCCCCTCCCTGACTGCAGTTAAAATGCGGCCGTGATGTCATAAGACTATTAAATATTCATGAACTGGGCGCTCTGAACACTGAATTCAATTGAAATCAGTAATATCCTACATACATGTAGCGACATATACGATTGGGGAGCATTGATAGGATATTAATTTATTAAGATTAATGTATCAATGATCATGGTAATTGACTATTCTCTGTTATACTCTACATGCTCTAAGGACAAACTGTTTTCAGTTGAGTACACTACACCGAAGTAAAAGTTCCAAATTTTGGGAGCAGTGCTAAAACTGACTTCAGTGAGTGTATACCTGACAACTTACCTTCTAGTCCAGGCTGATTATAACGTATCTTTGTTACAGAATGTTTGCAGTGTTGAAAGAATTATTATCCTTTTTGTCTTGTCTGTACATATGGTGCTTGTCCGGCAACTCTGCTCTGAAACCTTAAAGTATACACTCACTAAAATAGAAGTAAAAAAGGTCATTTTTGCTCAATAACTTTTGATTCCTTCTTAACTAATGCTTCAAAACTTCAGGCGCATTAATCTATCTATAACTGTTTCATGTCATAAATTTGATGAACCAGTCCATGTTTTAACAGTGTGACATTTATTTTTGCATATTATTATGCCAATGAGATAGGGGACCATTTATTTTTTACTATCATTTTATGGGGATATTGTGTACACCAAGAGGATTTCGCTGAATTCATTATGTGAACTGATTTATTGAGCAAAAACAACACTTTTTAACTCCATTTTAGAGAGCGGGATCACCCTAAACTGGTACAGCTGATTCACAGACTATATTAGGCCATCCATACAAAAAATTGTGTTTCAGGTAACCTTACCTACCCAAAATAACTGGTCAATTTTTGAGTAGGCTTTACTTTATTTTCAATATTATTTGTTTTTTTTTTGCTCAGAATTTCCAATAACTTGCTATAAACTCTTTCCAATCCTTAATAATTAACTTTTCTGAATTACATGACTGCGTAACAAAGTAGATACAGTAAATCCAGCTATACTTGGCAAAATCTTGTACAAAAACAATTCTAATATTCCTTTTGAAAGCTGCTTTAATGTTATAGCATAAAATATACGCTGAAATGGCAAAAAGAAAAAAAGAAAATCCCATTTGAAGCATAGAAATGGACTTGATGTGCAAAGCTGGCTAAGCCTGCCACATTTTTGAACTCCAAAAGCTATATTTTGTTCTTGTGAACAGTGTCAAAAAATAGTTTTGTTCATTTTTACGATTTTTTCTCACAGAGTATGGCAAATAAAGCATGTGAATCTATGGGGGTCTTTTGTGATCATATCTGGGCACTTGAAATCACACTGCCTCTGTGATTATATTATTAAAATTATATACATTTCTAACACTCAAAAAGAGCTCAGGGTGTGTACATTCAAGTTTCAACACCAACTAGCTGTTCCAATGTGTATTTGTCACATTTCAGAAACAAACTCTAAACTCGAGGAAATTAAAAAACAAGATTCAGAGAGACCTGGCACTTATGGGCCACCATATAAAAAGTGCAGTATTTTTCTCTGCTTAGAAAAAAAAAAAATCGCAAAATAAAATAAATATATATTTGGATACAGCTGAAATTTGTCTTTCATTTGACCTTCACGGTTTCCGAGGGTTTACGGTCAATCTAAGAATGTAGTAAATGCTCTAATAATTCAATCAGAAGGAAGTGCATTCTCTCCTTCCCAAAAATTGACGTGATCAATTTATTCAAACAGATGATAAATAAAAGGACATTATTTTTGTGGTTTCTCCTCCATTCTCAAATTTATCAGCAAGTAATGACAGTCTTACTCAAATTTGAGGCAAACTCTGGGGGGGGGGGGGGGGGTGGAACAAGTGTGAAAATAAGTGCCTGACATTTCTAATAAACCTCCTGCAATTCAGAATGAGACTGCCCCTCTTATACACATATGATGGGTTAATTGGATATGGTATGTACCATATCCTCTGATCGGGGGTGATAGGTTAATGTCCTGTGCTTTATTGTCAGTCTGGGGGTGATCAAACTTCTTTCATTAAGGGGATTGAATCATTAGAGCATTTACCGTATTGGTCCAGAGACTAAATTGAATGTTGTAAATTATTACCCTAGTAGGCAATCATGAGCAATGTCAATAATTGGCAATGTTTTTTTGTATTGCTTCAAATTTGTTCTGGTTGACATTGTAGTTACAAGTTATACTAATATATTACAATTGTTTGTTGCACTTCAATTCAAGTTAATCTGTGGACAATGCTGTCCGACATCCATGGCATCGCTATCTCTGTAAACAAGAATATATATTTAATCAATGATAATTGGTATATTTTTGACTTGAAGTTGCCAAAATTATTATAAATGTAAGTGTATTTTTCCTTTCATGGAAGAGTAGGGATATTTGATCATATTATCACTAGTTACAAGTAGTTATCAGTAGTTGAAAACCAACTCCAGGCTATAAACATTAGAACGAACCCGAGTTAACGCAGTTGCCCATATTCTGTGGACCAGTCGCCGCCACCAAGGCAAGACATCATTGCCCAAGGATTGATGTGAAAAGAGCCGATTGTTTGTAGTTCCATGTCTTACTTGTATAGTAAAATTGTTTGTAGTTACATGTAATACTAATATAGTACAATTGGTTGTAGTTACACGTTATACTAATATAGTACAATTGTTTGTTAGCTTCTCACTTGGTAGATTCAGATAGTAGTATATTTTGCATAAAAAAAAGTATGAACTCTATGTGGGCACTGCAGGAAATCAATCTTTCTGAAATACATGTCCTGGTAATTGGAATTATGATTTTCAGATTTTTGTGTGTGATCATTTTTTATTTGTCATTCATCCATTCATTTGTGTCCAGTCTCTCTACCAGTTTTTACCCCTCGGGTATTGTCGTCAGCGTCGTCTCTCTCTCCGTCTGTCTGTCTGACTGTCCGTCTGTCTGTGTGACCGTCCGTGTGACTGTCCGTCTGTCCATCTTTCTTGTATAGTAAGGACGGCAGAAGCAACATTTTCCAGGGAGGTAACTCTTGGTTCCTTTTTTCCGCCAGGGGGCGCCACCAGTCCCATATGACGTCACTTCCGGTCTGGGTGAATGGAGCGTGACCTGTGAACATGATAGGATATGTACTGACCGGTCTGTGGAGTTTTTCCACAATGTCGTTCACCGTGTCTTTTCGGTGACGTCCGTGTCTTTTCGGTGAGGTCCGCCATCTTCAGAACATGATATGATATGTACTGACCTGTCTGTGGGGTTTTTCCACAATGTCGTTCACCTCCGTGTCTCTTCGGTCAGGTCCGTGTCTCTTCGGTGCCCTCCGTGTCGTTCGGTGAGGTCCGTGACATCTTCGGGTACGTCCGTGTCTCGGATTTATACAATATACAGGCCTGTATGGGTATGGGGATGGTAATTTTTGAACATGATAGGACATGTACTGACCGCCAGAATTTCGCTCACGTCTGCTTGGGCTGCGGGTTGTCACGTGCCGAACACCTGGCTCCCCGAATTGCAACATTGTTGCACGTTCGCTACAATGTTGCGGCATCGTGAACACCTGGTCTGGTGCATATGTGTCTGCGTGAGTGAGTTTCACGTGCCGAACACCTGTCTACCCGAATTGCAACAATGTTGCACGTTCGCTACAATGTTGCGGCCACCGTAAAGACCTGGTCTGCCGTCTGCGTGAGTGAGCTCACGTACCGAACACCTGGCTCGCCGAGATCAAGGCATGTCCAGACTTGTTCTGGGTTGTACAGTTCTGCCATGCAGAGGACGGGTACTATGAATGCATATTAAATCTATAGACAAAGTGTATGGAAATACACGTTTTGGGGTCTAGGTGGGCCACTAGTGGGTCGATGGAGTCGTATGAGGTATCAATGTGAAGCATTCGTGAAGGCGCCCTCGACGGGGTGTGGAGTTGAAATATCATCATTCTGCGCATGCGCGGTAGACAAAGGGTATGGAAATAGCCGTTTTGGGGTCTAGGTGGGCCACTAATGGACCGATGGGGTCGAGTGAGGTATCAATGTGAAGCCTATGTGTGGGGGCATCCCACTGGGTGGATGTGGGGTCGGAATATCGTCATTCTGCGCATGCGCAATAGACAAAGGGTATGAAAATAGACGTTTTGGGATCTAGGTGAGCCACTAATAAACCGATGGAGTTGAGTGAGGTATCAATGTGAAGCATATGTGAGGGGGCATCCGATTAGACTAGTGTCTCGGCCGTTGTCAACATTCTGCGCATGCGCAGACAGGGAATTCTGGGAAAAGGTGGAAATAGACGTTTTAGGGTTTAGGTGAGCCCCTAATGATCCTATGGTGTCGTATGAGGTCTTATTTTGAAGCTGTCGTGAGGGAGCATCCGCCTGGGCCAGTGTGTCGTTCGTTGTCAATAGTCTGCGCATGCGCAGTCTAGCCGTAGTATAGAAATAGACTTGTTGGGGTTTAGGTGGGCCACTACTGGGCCGATTGGATCGAGTGAGGTATCAATGGAAAGCATACGTGAGGGAGTATCCAACGGGCTGGGTGTGACGTGGAATTGACGTCATTCTGCGCATGCGCAGTAGAGAAAGTGTGTGAAAATAGACGTTCTGGGGCCTAGGCGAGCCACTAATGGGCCGATGGAGTCGAGCGAGATATCCATGTGAAGCGTATGTGAGGGAGCAACCGCCTGGAGTAGTGTCTCGGCCGTTGTCCACATTCTGCGCATGCGCAGACAGGGAATTGTGGGAAACGGGTGTGGAAATAGATGTTTTTGCGGTCTAGGTGGGCCACTAATGGTCCGATGGAGTCGAGTGAGTATCAAAGTGAAGCATTCGTGAAGGGGCATCCAGTCATGGATGGGTGCATGTAAAATTAGGGGTATGACGTCACTTCCGGTTTGGGTGAATGGGGCGTGACCTTGGAACATGATAGGACATGTACTGACCTGTCTGTGGGGTTTTCCCGCCAGAATTTCGCTGACGTCTGCGCCTGCATCCGGGTATGCATGAGGGTCTGTGTGTGCATGTACTGAACTGTCTGTGGGTTTTTTTCCGGCCCGGCCCACCCCGGCCGCAGCGCGCGCGCGCGGGGGTTATCCGGAAGTGCGCGGCATCACCGGAAGTGCGGATGAATATCGGGTCAAAAGGTCAAAGGTCACATCCAGGTCAAAAGGTCAAAGGTCTCCCTTCCGGCAAGGTTCGGCAACAATGTTGCGGCATCGATATACAGAGCTTGAACCCAAAAAGGGGATTGTAAATTAACCTGGGAAGGATGGGCAGTTCCATTTGCACCAATCAGCGGTCGACAAAAAGAGCCAATGAGCGATCGATGAAAGAACCAATGGATGGGTACTAGAATTTCGCTCAGGTCTGCGCCTACATCCGGGTACTAGGATGCTTTCGCCTACGCCCGCGCCTACATCCGGGTTCTTGTACACCCGGGTAATGTTTTCTGGACATGGATGGGTTACCTTTGGCTCCATTCTAGGACACTGATTGGCTAATACGGTGTTCAAAGCCAGTTTCATGCATTATGCTCATATAGAAAACACACAAGACAGGGTTTTTTTTGGTGAGATCTCATTTTGTTTTTTATTCAACAATAACTAACAACAACAACGTGAGAACAACCACGTGACAACTGAAGCCCAGAACAGGGGGCTTGTACATTGAAAGAACTGAAGCCCAGAACAGGGGGCTTGTAAACTTAAGCCCAGAACAGGGGGCTTGTACATTGAAAGAACTTAAGCCCAGAACGGGGCTTGTACATTGAAATGATGGGCGGCCCAGTCATATACGAGTACATCGCGGTCCTCGGCCTTGGGGTACTCGTCAAACATCTGTACGATGGTAGATAAGGTTCTGCCCCGGCATCGATGGTACAGGTAAAACAAGCAATATTGTCCGCACACGCTACTGGTCAAGCTTTGCAACGTTGCACTGTTCCAACACCACGTCTCTGTGCCTTGATCCATGAAGTCTGTTAAATCAGGATGGAGGGGTGGCAGGCCGTACGGGTCAAAGTATTCGCCCTGCGCTTCTGTCAAGTGCACGGCCACCCAGTGTTCACCGGGCCGATCCATCGGGTCCGTGTTGAGAACGTATGCAGCAGGATACATACGGTCTAATGGGAACACATCTCGGGTGAACACCCCTTGAAAGACCATACGTGTCCCTGGGTCATTCTCCAGCACGGTGGTTATCTGGTCTGTATCTATGTTAGGTGGAAAAGTCACACAGGACGTTGCGCGCCTTGTCCACTTGAATGATGTTGTCAAACTCGGCGTAGCAGATCACCTTGACGGTGGTCCCGAGGGCTCGTGCAAAGTGGATTTCCAACCGTAAATTGCCTTGCTTGGCCAGGGCCAACTGATGGTCGTTCTCTAAGGTGGGGGTCAGATCGAAACAGAACGTGTATCCGTTCGCGTAGTCCTCCCGACTGATCATATTCCCTTCGTCCTGGTCGATTTGACCGGTGGCTGTAAACAGGCTCTGATAGGCTCGAATGAAATTCCTGCGCCCAAAGTTCGGTGTTAAGGCCGTGGCTGGGACCTGATGTCCATCCACATGCAGGATATAACAAATGTTTAAAGTCAAACGGATTCTCTGGGTAGGCTCCGCTGAAACTGGTATTTTCCACACAGGCCAGGATCAATCGCTTGGGTAGTTCCCCCAGAAACAGGTTTTCTTTATTGGCGCTCATATTTCCAGCAGGCACAGAGAACACTTTGGTTTGTACACGTCGGATAGGGTACTGGGCTGGTTTTGTTTCCAAGGCTTTGAGGTGTCCCAGTTGAACGGCGGGATTCGGTTTCACTTTTCGGACATACAGGACTGCGTCTTGGATAACAATCTTATAGTCCGCTGCATGCCCATCTACGTTAGTGGCCATCAAGTCGGAGGCGCCCGTATCAGTCGGATTTTGATGGGGATCTTGTTCAAGAGGTACCGGTCTTGCATGAAAATGTCAGCGTGTAGTCGACCCATGAGATCCACCGAGCGCCGTTCGCAGTGAAAGCCTTCCGTTTGTTATATCCTTCATTGTCCACTGTGTCCATGTGCTCAGCTGTGTCCTGGTAGAATAAAGCGTGTTGGGCATAATAGTCCATATAGCTCCGTGCATCGCACTCGTAAGGTACTTTCATTATGCAAAGTGGGGAGCACGTGCTGGTCGAAAATGAAGTGTCAGCACCACTTTTCCTCGTTCGAATGCCACCGGTCGTCCCGTGTCATCTCTTATATCCACCGTGATAGTGTTGATGTCGGTTGTCGTACGGGCAGGTAGAGCATGTGAGTGAAACTGTGTGTGATTTGATCTCCATACGTCTTTTTAATGGGGACCACCCGTAACAGAGGTGTGTTGATATCACCCACGATGTGGTTGTCCACCACGTCCGAGTAGACGTAGAGTCCGTACATACCCGACTTCATATCCATCGGGATGTGGCCATGGTCCTCGGATGGACCCGTGTGTGCCTTGTCGTTGTGTGCGTTGTAATCGAAGTCCACGTGATTCTTGAAGGGAAAGGATTTGATGGGTTTTGAAGTATTCGTGACCTCCCGTAGAGCCTTATAATGCAACAGCCTTGTCAGCCCCTGTATGAACTCCTTGGGGGTATCGTATTGGCCTTCGGGGAGGGTGAGTCGGGTGTTTTTGCCTTCTCAGGTCACCTCGTACCACACTTCATTGGCTCGCACGTTGTACCACGAGTAAGGGTATTGGATATCCACGAGGCCACATTCCCATCGTCCAGGTAAATGCAGCGGTTGCGGTAACTGGGTGTTGTCAGGAAACACATCCAGCGAACTGTTACTGGGTAGGGTGAGGTAAAACATGGCGACTGAGCTGTGCTGCTGCTGCTGTTGGTTTTAATAGGTGTTCCAGGCCTTGGGCGGTTGTGTACGGCGTCGTGTTCGTCGCGGTGACTTGCTACGTGTCACGGCTCTGGAGATGTGGGGTTACAAGCGTCTAGTCCGTCATCCATAATTCAGCCGTCGTCCATTAGAGAATATCCGCGTCCATAATCCAAAGACCTATTCCATATTCCATATAACAGTATTAGCACCAAATTCAAAAAGACAATCATATTATACATAAACATAGGCTTGTTTCCTGCAAGAGAGAAGTGGTCAACAGTTTTCAATGATGCCGGCAAGACATCATGATGTTCCAAAAATATCAAATCCGTATCGCTGATCAGTATTCTTAATCCATAATTCGTTGTAAAGTCGTTCTGATCAAGGGTGGTTTTTTAAAGGCATGAAAAGAAGGTGCCCGTTGTGGTGGTGTTTTGGGGGGTGAATCCGGTTCCCATTCGGCTTCCCAAGAAGGTAGTGGGCCACTCGGCGATTGCTGGGTCCGCTGCATAAATGCCCAGCGGTGGGGATTCTCCACCAATTCCTGTCGTACATGCATGTCTTTCAAGCCTTGAGAGAAGACCTCCCATCCTCGAGGATCTCTGTGCGACCTGCGTTGACGCATCAGGTCATTCACTAAATCCGGCATGTGGGTCCCGGGGACCACCTGATTCTGTACCAGGAGTTCGCCTTTATCATTCGGCCAGCTTGTTTCTTGAACGATGCAGGTACAGTCTTCAGCACTTCGTCTTCCACCCACTGTGGGGCTGTGGGTGGTACCCCTGGTAATGACGGCTGTTGGAGCGGTGCTGAGATCGGCGGTGTGTCGCGTGGTGGGGGTGGTGGTGGTGGTGGGGTAGTGAGGGTTTTGTATTGGTCCATGAACGTCCTGTACCGTTGAAGCGTCTCATTGTACCGTTGTACTTTCTCACTGTCGCTTAACCCCCGGTCTCTGTAAGATCTGTTGCATCTCTTCATCGAGGGTGTTTATGGTCTTCACCGTAGGTGGAACAGGGTAGGGCGATTGGAGGTTTTCAAGGAACCGTGGTTCGACGAGGACCATTTTTTTCGTGTGGTTCATTGTCGCCCGAAGAGTCCACCCAATACTGGACCCAACACGGAAGCGGCCAACGGTGCTAAGATGGCCCCGAGAAAGCCGCCTTTCTGTAACACCTTTTTCTTTTGTGTTTGAGAGACTCGCTTCTGGAGTAGGGTTCGGAGACCTGTCTTATGCTTGGCCAACTTGGTCTTCTGAGCCGGAGTCAGTGGAACGTTGCCTTTTAACAGGTTGTACCCGATCTCACACAGACAGCGTACAAGGTCAGGGTCCGCACCGCGTACAATGGTTCGGACCAACTCGGGTGGGGCCGTCTTCAATACACGGAGCGTCGGAGCGTGCTTCCGTACTCGCGCAAACATCATGTACAACTAATGCTAGAACTCACAACTCTGCTCTTTTTATCTACCTCAGAGAACAGAGACAAAGTCAACCATGCTGTGGTATTAATTCTTTTTATTATCCCCATCATCAAACCCACACTCCAGCTGGGGAGCCACTGTGGGTGTGTTTACATTATTTTTGCATGTACACGTGGTGGGTCTCTCCGGGAAAGATGCCGGTCCGTAGTCGAAGGTGGTCGGGGTGGCTTGCTTGAGGTCGAAGAGCATATACCCGTGCTGAGGGGTTGTCGCATCTTTGAAGGCTTCCAACGCAAACGGTGTGCGGCCGGGATACATCTGTCTCGCCAGGTGCAGCAGTTGAGTGGTATCTCTCGGGTTTTTGAAGACCACCAGGTAGTGGGCATTTAAGCTGATGTTCCTATGTTCTTTGTTTTTACTGAACAGATTCTGCACAATGTAGATGATGCTGAGCCGTCGATGATGGCTGCCTTTGGTAAAGAGTTGAGTCACCCGCGCATCCGTCTCCGTCATGAGATCATCCAGAACCACCAAGGTGTCGGGTTCCAAATCGGCCAGGTTGGGTAGGCCGTCCACGAACGTGATGTGGTGCATTGCTGCATACGCTGCCTGCCATTCTCCGTAACACCACACGACTCGGGCAATGGGTGGGGTGATCATGCTGTCGGCGTGTTGAAGGAGCTTCCTGACGAAGCGCGTTTTGCCGGAGCCCGTCGGTCCTGCGATGACGCAAGTGAAGGGATGCTGCCACCGAGGGTCCATGGTTCGAGCTGTATGCGCTGTCGTGGTAACCCGCTCTTGTAAATTTGGTACGAGTGAACTGAAGTGGTGATGGTGGGTACAACGTCGGTCGTCGTTGTCTGTTCACTGTGAGTGATGATGGTGGTGGGTATAACGGCGGTCGTCGTTGTCTGTTCACTGTGAGGGATGAAATCCGGTGGGTTTTCAGACGTAGTGGGTGTACTTGGTGTAGGTGTTGACTGTATACTCGGTGTGGAGCTCGATGTGGTTTGTACACGGGGTTTGGTGATGGTGATGACTGGGCTCGTTTCGATCACGGAGGTGACTGGTGCTATCTGTAGACTGCTTTCACTGCCACTCACAGCTGGATTTCTAAGTTGGTTAAGTAGCGTGCTGACATAGGCTACGTCGTAAAACACACCTCCGTACAACACACTCAGCAGGGTTAGCAATATCACCACAATGCCCACTTGCGCTTTGCGCGTTTTGGGAGTCGCTGTGTTCAGAGGCAGCTGCTGCTTGTCCATAGCACCGTGGTCGAACGTGGAATGAAGGATGACGGTAGTGGTGTCTGGCTTTATAGTCGTTTCACCTGGTTGGCCGCCATCCAGGAATTGAAGGAACTGGGCCAGCCTTGCCATTTGACGAAATGAAACAGTTTACCACGCCGACGTTCCGTTTTCAAAATCTGCTCCACCGTGTAGTAGTCTTGCTGTGTTTTTACGACAGGCTGTAATTCCGTCTCGTAAAACGTCCCTAGCAACGGTTCCCCAGTTCATAGACTCGCTGCTGTCGGGGTAGGCGCCGTTTAATCTGGAAGTGCTCATCGCTCCAGTTGGGCAAGTAACTTTTCTCAAATTGACCTTTGACTTTACTGATCTGTACAGGGTCCCCGACCTTGTACACCTCCTTCGTCGTTCGCTGCGATTGCCTGGGGTACAAGACACGCCAGACTTGGGCTTCATTGCGTTGGGTCACGGTAATGGAGGCTCTCTCTATACTCCGGTGATAGGCTCGATTGTAACCACTCACAAGTTTCGGGAGAACATCGATGTACCGCCTTGTATTCTTATAGGTGAAATATTTATACACGCGGCCTTTGAATGTCCTGTTGAACCTTTCCACCAAGGAAGCCTTGGTCTCGTTGTACGTATGGAAGAAAAACACCTTCTGGGCTTTCAGAAACTGTTGGAACGGTCTGTTGAGGAATTCCGTGCCTTCGTCGGTTTGCAAATACATGGGTTTGCGCCCGGTCTTGAAGATGTCCTTGAACGCCGCTATGAGATTCGCCCCCGTTTTCGTTCGGATGGGTACCACCCACGCATACTTCGACAGGATATCGATGCACGTCAAGATATACCGATTCCCATCGTTGTGTTTGGCAAAGGCGCTCATATCGACCAAATCCGCTTGCCATTGGGCATCTAGTCCTCCCACGATGACCCGGTTCCGTAGAAAATGGCGACGGGCAGCTCGATGTAAGGTATAGGTGTCTTGTTTTCTTAACCAATCTCGGACTTGAGCACGTTGTATCCCCTGGGGTTTGGCCGCTCGATAGAGAGCCGACAATGCACTATAGGCCGCCGGACTGTCGGGACTGTAGTATAAGTTATCCAACACCTCCCCGCTCTTCATGGTGACAAATGATGATGGACCCTGGCTCTATCGTTTATTTATAACGGGTATATCTTGGGCCGGAGTTTCTTTCTGATTTTCTTCGTTGGCTTCTGCCAGCACATTGTCCATGGTAAATGACCAGCCCAACTCGTCTGATGACCGATCTTCCTCCGTAAGCACTTGATCCACATCTACCACGGCATCTTCCAATGCAGACCATAGATCAGGGTGAAGGGTATAATGGACTGTACCCCCAGCTAGCCGAGCCAATTGAGCAAAGAAGGGGCCGCGTCGGATGACGGTCGCCGTCCAGTTCACCAGACAACACCCGTTTGAATTTGGTCCAGCCCTTTCGGGACAGACGAATGTGAGCCGGGCACGGTTGTGTAGGGTCCGCATCACAGATGTCTCCCACCTCAATGATATCGACCTTATCCGCATAAACGTGCAGGAAGACCTCGGGGGTCAAGCTGAGATACGCCCGTATTATATGCTCCGTCATGGTCAGTACGTGAATGGTACAAGGTTTGACTGTCTCTCGTGTTTATAGGGACAACCCCGTGAGATCAAAGATCGGGTGGTCATGTCACTGGGCTGACTGAGTCTAGCCGGATAATCAATGGCATCATCGTCTGCCTCCGCTTCATTGCTAGACATTTGTTCATTGGGTTCTGCCGCCGCTTCACTCAGGGCACGAGCCCACTCCAACTGAACAGCTGACCGCTCGTCCGGTGTAAACAGCTGGTCCACAATAGGCACCACTTTCTCGAAGGCTGTCCACAAATCGGGGTCTAGGGTGAAGCCCCGCGTAGGGTCTTGGTAACGGCCCAGGCGTGGGAAGAAGGGTCCACGGTGTACGTAGATGGCATTGTCTATGTGGATGAGGTTTCCGTCGAGCTCACCGCTCAACACCCGTTTAAATTTGGTCCAGCCGTCACGGTGTAGCGTAACCGTATTAGATACGGTCTCAGCGGGCGACCAGCAAACACCTCCACGGTCTTCCACGAGGGTGACTTTATCTCCATAGACGTGTAACCCCACCCGGGGTGTAAGGGGAAGGATGGCTCGTAGGACTGGTGACATGCTTGACCCAATGACTAACGGTGAATGACACACACTCTGACTGACCCTCGTATATATCGGTTGCACATACGCGCATCTGTGGAGGCTCTGAAGAGCCGTTCTTTTTCTGTCGCTGTCATTGCCACAGCGTCAGGGTCAATAGGGCAAAGACCATTACTAGGCCAACGAGCCGTCGCTGGTTCCGGCGTGAGCGCTCGTGATCCATAATCCGGGCATCAAGGATGGCTGTCATAGTCCAGTAGTGGTGGGTGATAGCACACCTCTCCATCGTGTGCACTCTGTCGAGGACCGCTTCTGTGAACTCTTTCAGGATCTGGCGTCGCCCCTCGTTGTCGTCGCCATCTGCAAACATGGACCGAACCACTGCTCGGTAACCCGTGAGTGAATTAACCACGGTGGCATGCTGTAAAATGCGAGTCGCATAGGGCTGGATTTCCGTCATGGCTCTGCAACCGTAGAAATGAAGGTGTGGGATCCAGAGGGACGTGTTTTATAGACCATGTCACACATGCGCGCCTATACGTAGCTCTACGGGTGTAGTCCGTGATACGTACTATTCTGATGGGTTAGTGCAAAAAGAGAGCAACAACAACAAAGATTACAGCGCCGGAGGCGCTCCTGGATCCCCTGGAAAATCTTCTCCACGTTTCATGGTATAGCTCCGGTGAGGCAGGCTCAGGCTGGTGAGGCTCAGGCAAGTAGCTCCTCTCGAGAGACAGGCTCAGGCTGGTCAGGCAGGCTCAGACTGGTCAGGTCAAGCAGGCCAATGAATGCAGCAATGCCCTAAAAATTCCCACTTTTATACACCTACATAGAAGTACCCGGATGTAGGCGCAGACGTGAGCGAAATTCTAGTACCCGTCCATTGGTTCTTCTATCGATCGCTCATTGGCTCTTTTTCTCGACCGCTGATTGGTGCAAATGGAACTGCCCATCCTTCCCAGGTTAATTTACAATCCCTTTTTTGGGTTCAAGCTCTGTATATCGATGCCGCAACATTGTTGCTGAACCTTGCCGAAAGGGAGACCTTTGACCTTTTGACCTGGATGTGACCTTTGACCTTTTGATCCGACATTCATCCGCGCACTTCCGGTGATGCCGCGCACTTCCGGATAACCCGCGCGCGCGCGCTGCGGCCGGGGCGGACCGGGCCGGGCCGGGAAAAACCCCACAGACAGGTCAGTACATGCATTCCTATCATGTTCCCAGGTTACACCCCATTCACCCAGACCCTCATGCATACCCGGATGCAGGCGCAGACGTCAGCGAAATTCTGGCGGGGAATGTCCTATCATGTTCCAAGGTCACGCCCCATTCACCCAAACCGGAAGTGACGTCATACCCCTAATTTTACATGCACCCATCCATGACTGGATGCCCCTTCACGAATGCTTCACTTTGATACCTCACTCGACTTCATCGGACCATTAGTACAACACATATAAGGGAAGTGGGAAGAGGTGCCGACATACTGACTGCGTCACATGACTTCACAGAATAGTCTTCTGGTTAACCTATTCTAAAGCACATACCAAGAATCTAATGATTCCTGATATGTGTTGTATCTCAGGTACGCTTTTATTGTACCTGTTCATGTGGCAATTTGGATGATATGACCACACGGCCCCTAGCACCGGCATAAGTGGCCCACCTAGACCGCAAAAACGTCTATTTCCACACCCTTTTCCCACAATTCCCTGTCTGCGCATGCGCAGAATGTGGACAACGGCCGAGACACTACTCCAGGCGGTTGCTCCCTCGCACATGCTTCACATGGTTACCTCACTCGACTCCATCGGCCCATTAGTGGCTCGCCTAGACCCCAGAACGTCTATTTCCATACACTTTCTCTACTGCGCATGCGCAGAATGACGTCAGTTCCACGTCACACCCAGCCCGTTGGATACTCCCTAACGTATGCTTTACATTGATACCTCACTCTATCCAATCGGCCCAATAGTGGCCCACCTAAACCCCAACACGTCTATTTCTATACTACGGGCAGACTGCGCATGCGCAGACTATTGACAACGAACAACACACTAGCCCAGGCGGATGCTCCCTCACGACAGCTTCAAAATAAGACCTCAAACGACACCATAGGATCATTAGGGCCTCACCTAAACCCTAAAACGTCTATTTCCACACCCATTTCCCAGAATTCCCTGTCTGCGCATGCGCAAAATGTTGACAACGGCCGAGACACTAGTCCAATCGGATGCCCCCTCACATATGCTTCACATTGATACCTCACTCAACTCCATCGGCTCATTAGTGGCTCACCTAGATCCCAAAACATCTATTTTCATACCCTTTGTCTATTGCGCATGCGCAGAATGACGATATTCCGACCCCACATCCACCCAGTGGGATGCCCCCTCACATAGGCTTCACATTGATACCTCACTCGACCCCATCGGTCCATTAGTGGCCCACCTAGACCCCAAAACGGCTATTTCCATACCCTTTGTCTACCGTGCATGCGCAGAATGACAATATTTCAACTCCACACCCAGCCGGTCGGATGCGCCTTCACGAATGCTTCACATTGATACCTCATACGACTCCATCGACCCACTAGTGGCCCACCTAGACCCCAAAACGTGTATTTCTTTACACTTTGTCTATAGATTTAATATGCATTCCTAGTACCCGTCCTCTGCATGGCAGAACTGTACAACCCAGAACAATTCTGGACATGCCTTGTTCTCGGGAAGCCAGGTGTTCGGCACGTGAGCTCACTCACGCAGACGCCAGACCAGGTCTTCACGGTGGCCGCAACATTGTAGCGAACGTGCAACATTGTTGCAATTCGGGGAGACAGGTGTTCGGCACGTGAACTCACTCACGCAGACACACATGCATCAGACCAGGCGTTCACGATGCCGCAACATTGTAGCGAACGTGTAACAATGTTGCAATTCGGGGAGCCAGGTGTTCGGCACGTGACAACCCCCAGCCCAAGCAGACGTGAGCGAAATTCTGGCGGGAAAACCCCCACAGACAGGTCAGTACATGTCCTATCATGTTCAAAAATGACCATCCCCATACCCATACAGGCCTGTATATTGTATAAATCCGAGACACGGACGTACCCGAAGATGTCACGGACCTCACCGAAAAGACACGGGGGGCACCGAAGAGACACGGAGGTGAACGACATTGTGGAAAACCCCCACAGACAGGTCAGTACATATCCTATCATGTTCTGAAGATGGCGGACCTCACCGAAAAGACACGGACGTCACCGAAAAGACGCGGAGGTGAACGACATTGTGGAAAAACTCCACAGACAGGTCAGTACATATCTTATCATGTTCACAGGTCACGCTCCATTCACCCAGACCGGAAGTGACGTCATACGGGACTGGCGGCGCCCCCTGGCGGAAAAAGGAACCAAGAGTTACCTCCCTGGAAAATGTTGCTTCTGCCGTCCTTACTATACTACTGATGTCATCTCTGGAAAAGTCTTCCTCGCGCATGTGCTCTAGTCTGGTGGTACCGCTGGTACCTAGCTTGTGACATCACCAGAAGTGATTTCATCACTGAACGTGACGTCATTGGTGGAAATGACATCATTCTGGTGCACCTGGACTCGGGTGCACCCTTGCGGCATATAAGTTATCAAGTCCTGCCTGGTGGTACCACCGTGTACCATGATGTCACTTTCGATGATGACGTCACTTCCATAATGGTAAAAGGCTAATGGCCAACGCATGTGTCGGATGACATCACTTCCACGTTATGACATTATGATAAGAATAGACGTCAACCCCTCAGAGAGCTTGTCCTGAGAGGCAACTAACTGGGGAACCCTTGGGCTTCCCGCGTGTGAAAAGGAACAGGTCCCCACCCGTGTTGTCCCTGGGGTTAAAAGGGATAGGGCCCCGGGGGGCTTCCGGGGATTGACCTGGGATGTCGTTGTGCACACCGCAGGTCATGGTAAGAATAGGCCTCGGCTCCTCAGACAGCTTGTCGTAAGAGGCGACTAACTGAGGCACCCGTGGGGTTCCCGGGTGTGAAAAGGAATAGGACCCCATCCGTGTGGTTCCCTGGTGTGAAAAGGAATAGGACCCAACGTCGTGATATGAATGAAATATAGTTGAAGGCGACGTTAAATCATATTCACTCACTCGACTGTTTAACTAATTGCGACTCCCGCAACTGGGTCAACATATTGGGTAACAGGCGCCTGGCTCCTATATAGAAAACAGTCCCGATCCGTTAACCCCCTAGACGTAATCTCGGCCAAAAGACCAGAATTTTCTCGATTTCTTTCCGCCTTCGTTGCAACGATTAATAGAAAGCCATTGGAGCCTGTGGCAAGTATGGTATTTGTTCTATTCAGCTACAATTTTTTTTTCGATTCACTGCTCGATAACTTGCCTCGCCTGGGGACTACTAGTATAATATTTGCGGGGCCTGAGCACTGCTTTCAGCAGAGAGAGAAAGCAGCAAAATGATGTCCTCATGTGTAGAGGCGCGCACAGCTTGAAATTTTGACGGATAATGTTTGACAAGAAGTTTGTCACCATGTAGCACTTGAAATAAACGACTTCCTGTCGAAAGATGAAAGTCTAAATAAAATTCAATTGGGAAATCAGCGAGGTACAAGTTTGTTAATATTGCCGAACGTGTAAATTATTTAGGAATCTGATGCCAGCAGAGTTTCCTTGAGTTCTGTGTTAAATCATGGAGGTAAAATATTAAATTAAGTATTTATTTTGATGTACGTAAAATGCCAAAAATCCACTGCGGCAAGTGACACTGCGATGTTATGAAAGTAATAGACGTAGGTTCTTGAGTTAATGTTTAATTTATAAATAACAATTTTTCACCGACCTGATATAAACAAGAACATTCAGCAGCTGCATCAATGAACATCAAATAAAATACATGCGGGTCGGAACATATCTTCAGGCTGAATATACCAGTTCCGAAGCAGAGTGACAAATGGACAGAAATGTCATCTTCTGCCCGATGTATTTTGAGGTGGTTCTCTGTATATTTCTTCTTCATTAAAATTTTCATATACCGGTACTTGTAGTGGAGTACATACTGTATTTGACCCTGTCCACTTACTCATCAGACTACACAAGCGAACTATATTCCGTCAAGCGATTAAAAACAAAAAAACAAAACACACACAAAAACCCCCCCAGCAAAAACCCATGTTTCAGAGTTGCCTGGTCTGGAATATTGGATGGTAGGTGCCTACGTATATTATCAATAAATTATGAAAATTAATAAATATATATTTTTCAAATCTATTTTTTAAAATTTTGCTAAAAATTTCTTCTCTCATCTACGATTCAAATGAAGTCGAGCCGATGTCGAGCTGAGTTATACAGTTTTTAATTTTCTACCCTACCCTCTCTTTTTTCTGTCATGCATGGAGCATCATCAATGAGAGTTATTATTTCAGTCAAAGATGAGAGAATAATTTGGGGGGGTGGAGAAAAAAAAGGAAAAAGATATTTATTATTTCATAATTAATTGAAAATATACTTAGGCAGCTACCGTCCAATTTCCCACAGATCCGGCATCTGTCTGCAGAGGGAAGTACACCGATTGCACGCATGTACCGTATTAATCTTGTAACAGCCGTTGTGGTTGTTTTGGCAGTGATAGAAGATGCGGGCTATACCTGCAGCAAGGGTGACAGGAGGCGTTCCAATTACCAACCTTTGTGAATAAACGTAATCGTGAGGATAGGTTTTCTTGAAATATAATGTACTCACAAACTGACCCCATCATTCATTGTGGAATTATCCTACAAAATAACCGGGGAGACCACGAGCCGCCACTTTTGATTGACGATATATGCTGTTGTGTCTGCCTCAGTGTATTTGGACTGGAATTCATGGTAATGTTTTATCCATATATCTACATTAGCAGTTGAATCATTATATCAGTCGTTTTATTTATTTATACGATGCATTTAATACAGTTATTTCCATGCATTTGGCTTAATGTGCATTATGTAGTCTATATATATATTCTGTGATTGAATTCTGGAATATTAATTTATGGAATATGCCTATTTCACTCGGTTTGACCGGAACAATTTGAAACCGTAACTTTTTTATGTCTCAGAAATGTGACTCTCCTTATAAATTCGAGGTTAGTTAGGTCCAGTACACACGACCGAGTTTTCCTTGTCCATGCAGTTTTATCCGCGTGGACGACCGATCACAATTTTCTACAATCTACATCGTCTGTAAGAGTACCGGTGTGGAGGCTGAGAATGATCGCTGGCTAAGAGATCTGAGTGTCCGGCCCCTATTATATCTTCTAACCCAGCTAGGACACGTTTCCCCACATTGGGGACAAGTGTCCGTCCAATGGAAAAGGATATGAAAAGAAACACTTATCACCAGGACATTCTTATCCATCACCGGTAACCAGTTTTAGTTGCTGGCAGCACTCGGTCATATCCGTTAAATTATACTCGCGTTTAGAACCATAACGCTACCTTTTGCAATGTGGGATCTACTTTTTGCGTGTTACAATGGAAAGGAAAACTTGGTCGTGGTATTGTTGAAACCGGAACAGGAGCAATACTGAGTCGAAAACAATATAGAAAATTTTACTGAAATGGTCAGAGAAGGGAGAATAATGAATTTCGCTGAAATAACGAAAACTGATATCCCTCGTTTGAGTATAGAAATACTTAATTTTTTTATAACTTCTGTTAGAAGGTGGGTGAGCCTAAATTGAGTGATTTAAAGAGAAAACACATAGTTTGGATGCCGTTGGGTGGGGACGGGGTGCTTAAGTACGCGATTCACAATGTTGCAGAGAATCGCCACTATCATCTGAAGGCCTTTGAGATGCGTGTCTTCAGTGGTTCAATAGAGGAGTTTTTTTTTAATGTTTCAATAAAAGCACCTACACTAAGGAAGGACTAACCCACAGATATTTATAACATCAAAGTGATTTTATCTTAAATTCTTTGTAGCTACTGGTACATGCTGCTATGCTTGTTCACCATGTCAACATGACCTTCATATATACGTTGAAGGACCCACTATGACATCTGAACTGCTCAAGCGGGATTTTAATCTATAGCGGAACTTGAAAATACTAATTATGGTAGTTTAAACTACCCAAAAGTGGTTGCAACTAGGCTGCATCCACATCTGGTTGTTCGAAATATTGATATAGTACTTGAAATACCACATATTAAGTATTTTAGTGGTATATCGAACTACCGTAAAGTGGATGCAGTCCAGTTGCAACCATTTTCAGCATTTGCGTATACACTTCACCATCCATACTTACTCCGTATAGATGACCGAAATGGTTACAGGTTGCCACTTTCAGTTGCAACCACTTTCAGTAGTTCTAAACATTCTTTCAACAATGCATGTAGGCTATGTAACATTGGACACAGACCCTCAAAACAAGAGATTTGGGAGATGGGGGTGGTTTTATGGTGAAGTGTCGAAATGTGAGGTCTCTATACATAACCCCATGATTTATTCACGACGCATGGGTCATGTATGAAGACCTCATATTTCGACACTTCACCCTAAAACCACACCCATCATCTCAAATCTCTTGTTTTGAGGGCCTGCACATGTGGACCGAGCTGCACCTACAAAAATAGCCCAAAACCTAACTATACGATGATTTCACAGTGACATATTTCAGAGAAGCATTTTTCGGCCTACATTTTCTCCAACCAGAAAATGGGTTTGGCCCAACACCCATTTTTTGTGTTGAAGGCTGATCAACCCCATACAGTGGTGTTGAGAGATGGTGTTGGTCAATTTGAACACACAAAATGGTGCTGAGGCCAGTTCAACACCAAATGATGATGTTGTCCAACGTAAATAAAGGGTTTGGGGATTTATAATGTTGTTCATCATCCGAACACATGGCACGATCATACGTAGAAACTTCTGCAGGCCTTCAAGTGCCTCCTATAGTTCCCATATTTTCCTATATTTTTGAGTCATTCCTATATTTCCTATATTTTGACATTTTCTCATGAGTCAAACTGACATGAGAAAATACATTTCAGAATTCGCTCGGCAAATATGAAAGCATTTCAATCTCTATGCTGAATCAAATAAACAGAACATGTCACCTGAAAGACCCTCCACTATGACCGCAATCGGTGAAAGTAATTTGATTAAAGTGATCGTAAGCCCTCAAGTAAAGTTTCGTTCAAATGAAAGACCATTGCGAACAGTGTCGGAAAATATTTATTGTCATTTTTTACGATTTTATTACACAGAGTAAACTGCAAATAAAGCATGGTTTTTCTATGATGGTCTGTAGCAATCATATCTAGGTCCAGTGACGTCACACTGCCTTAATACATATATTTCAAACTTTGTATGCACTTTCCAATGCTTGATTCAAGCTTAAGGTGTGTATACTTTGAGTTTCAACACAGACTCACTGTTCCAATGTGCATGTTTCACCAAAATTGGGGAAATCAAATGCAAGATTCAAATTGACTTGACACATGAGTTACCATCTCCCAGATTTTGGTGAAACATTCACATTGGAACAATGAGTCTGTGTTAAAAGTCAAAAGTATACAAATCTTAAGTTTGAATCAAGCATTGGAAAGTGCATACAAAGTTTGAAATATATATATTTAGGCCGTGTGACGTCACTGGACCTAGATATGATTGCAACAGACCATCATAGAATACCATGCTTTATTTGCAGTTTACTCTGTGTAATAAAATCGTAAAAAATTACAATAAATATTTTCCCACACTGTTTGCAATGGTTTTTCATTTGATGCAAACTTTACTTGAGGGCTTACGATCACTTTAAACACCAGAAAACTACCAAGTTTGGAACATAAAATGTAGTACAGACCTGTCTTACACTCCTTTATTTCCTATATTTTTCTATATTTTATTCAGAAAATTCCTATATTTCTCCTATATTTTTGCGAATTTCCTCCTATATTTTCACTGTGAGCCACTTGAAGGCCTGCTTCTGTTCTGTTAAGTGAAACGTGAAATGCCCATAGCAAGCTAAGATGAATGTTGGTCTAAATTCAACACCATTTATTGGTTTTGAGCTAAATATCATTTTTGGTTTAATGAACACCATTTTCATAAGCCTTGAAAAGCATCAATTTCTGGGTATGCCCGAATGGCGATGAACCTCACCTCCAATTTTCATTATTTACGAAGTGTAAAAAATAAGTTCCCTTGGGAACTCCCATCACACCACTACCACCAAGCCAGAGTAACCCAATCACATAGGATGCATATTTATCGTTAAAGTTATCGTAAACCTTGAAGTAAAGTTTCCATCAAATGAAAGACCACTGCAAACAGTGTGGGAAAATATTTATTGTAATTTTTTTTACGATTTTATTACACAGAGTAAACTGCAAATAAAGCATGGTATTCTATGGTGGTCTGTTGCAATCATATCTAGGTCCAGTGACGTCACACTGCTTTAATGCAGATATTTCAAACTGTGTATGCACTTTCCAATGCTTGATTCAAGCTTAAGGTGTGTATACTTTGAGTTTCAACACAGGCTCACTGTTCCAATGTGCATGTTTCACCAAAATCTGGGAGATGGTAACTCATAAGTGTCAATTCAATTTGAATCTTGCATTTAATTTCCCCGATTTTGAAGACCTTAAACATTGGAGCAGTGAGTGTGTTGAAACTCAAAGTATACACTTTAAATAGCTTCTAGTGGTATTGAACGTTACAAACGAAAATATTTGTCTCAGTAGGGACAGTACAATAATTTAATGGTCTCTGGTTTCAGATTGTCTGAGAGATCAACAGTAAAAAATACGGTACCGTTACCCCAAAGCTATAGATCACCAGGTCTGCAGAGGATTAACCCCACCTGTTGGATACTCAACTCCTGTATATACATCGTGGTCGAAATCTGTGAAGGGAATAAGCGAGTGGTTGATTTATCGATACTCAAAGGTGATGGCATGACAAAAGCCTCTCCAGACCTGGGACGTGTACATAAAAGAGAATGAAGCGTAAAGACAAAGCCGGAGCTTTCAAGTGGGAGAAGATCGAGGACAGTTATGATGACGATGAAAGAGACGTGTGAGTAGAACAACACGGGTCCGGGAAATATCTCTAGAGATGGTTGCCTGGTGTGTGTGTGTGTGTGGGGGAGTGCCGGTGTATGGAATGGTATGGAATGGGGTGGAGAGTATTATTAAATGGGTCTGCGTACAACCCTCTCCAATAATAATGATAGTACTGATGTCGGGTTTCCGCATTCTTATGCCATCAGATTGCTTTCCCCTACAGTCAGATAACCCTCTTATTGTCCCCCGCCGCAACGCGGCCGGGGACTTTAAAATGGTTCTTGCTTCTATGTGTCCGTGCATGCACGGACATGTCCGTGCAAATACTTCGTAAGCAATAACTTCTAAATGCTTTGTCGGATTCCTCCGAAATTTGGCATCTGCATTCTTTGCGACAAGACGTCTCTTGGTATTACGTTTCAGCAAGATCCGCCTGTAGGTGGCGCCACTGGGTCTTGTTCCAATCTTTAGTGCATGTCCGTGCATGTCCGTGCAAATACTTCGTAAGCGATAACTCCTAAATGCTTTGTCGGATTCCTCCGAAATTTGGCATCTGCATTCTTTGCGACAAGACGTCTCTTGGTATTACGTTTCAGCAAGATCCGCCTGTAGGTGGCGCCACTGGGGTCTTGTTCTATGTGTTCGTGCATGCCGGACATGTCCGTGCAAATACTTCGTAAGCAATAACTTCTAAATGCTTTGTCGGATTCCTCCGAAATTTGGCATCTGCATTCTTTGCGACAAGACGTCTCTTGGTATTACGTTTCAGCAAGATCCGCCTGTAGGTGGCGCCACTGGGTCTTGTTCCAATCTTTAGTGCATGTCCGTGCATGTCCGTGCAAATACTTCGTAAGCGATAACTCCTAAATGCTTTGTCGGATTCCTCCGAAATTTGGCATCTGCATTCTTTGCGACAAGACGTCTGTTGGTATTACGTTTCAGCAAGATCCGCCTCTAGGTGGCGCCACTGGATCTTGTTCCAATATTTAGTGCATGTCCGTGCAAATACTGCGTAAGCGATAACTCCTAAATGCTTTGTCGGATTCCTCCGAAATTTGGCATCTGCATTCTTTGCGACAAGACGTCGCTGGTATTACGTTTCATCAAGATCCGCCTGTAGGTGGCGCCACTGGGTCTTGTTCCAATCTTTAATGCATGTCCGTTCATGTTTGTTCAAATCCTTCGGAAGCGATAACTTTCGAACAATTTGTCGGATTTCTTCGAAATTTGGTAAATGCATTCCCTGCGACAAAACACCGTTGGTGATGCGTTTCAGCAAAATCCACCCGGAGGTGGCGCCACTAGAGCTGCAATTGATAACTTAGAAACACTTGGTCGAATTTCTTTGAAATATCCTACATATGTACCTTTCTGGGTAACATGAGAAACGTTGCGGCTCATCGGATTCTTCTCAAATTTGGCATGCATTTACCATGCCAGGAGCTGTTGCTTAGGATTGCCTTTCGCTCACTTGCACTCACAGGTGGCGCCACCTGGTGGCAACATCACAAATTCGTTTCCGGGTAATAACTTGAGAACTGACCATCGGATTCTTCTCAAATTTTGTATGAATGTACCGTGACATAAGATGTCGCTTGATAATGCATTTCACTGACTTGCGCCTAGAGGTGGCGTCACCTGGTGTCAAATCTAAATTTGGTTTCTGGGCAATAACTTGAGGACCCTCATCGGATTCTTCTCAAATTTGGTATGCAGATGTCCCCACGATACCATGTTCCTTGGGATTGTATTTTCCCGCTTCTGCCTACAGGTGGCGTCTCCTGGTGGAAAAATTTGTTTCCGGGCAATAATTTGGCAACTGCTCATCAGATTATTCTCAAATTTTGTATTCATATGTGACCCGCCCCAAATAATATGAACACCGGTGGGCATCTAGTACCGGCAATAACTTGAGGACCCCTCTTCAGAGTCTCAAAGTTCATATGCCGATACCATGACATGAGAGGTCATTTGGGATTGTGTTTTGCCTGCTTGCGCCTACAGGTGGTGACTCCTTGTGGCAAAGTCTAAATTTGATTTCTGGGCAATAGGTTGAGGATGCCTTCATATTCTTGTCAAATTTAGTTTGCAGATAATATGCCATGAGTTGTCTCTTGGGGTTGCATTTCGGTTACATAATTTTCATGCTACATGGTAAAGAAAATATATTACAGTAGCAATCAACATTCAGTCAGCCATTCGGAGTTGATCTCAAAACCTGGGAAGGTGGAAAGACCC
>JAVTVY010000056.1:0-32696 GCA_036873755.1 Hanleya hanleyi
GGTAACTATGTGACCTGATTGGTCAATATAGACAGGATGTTGTTTGAAATTGACAGGGGCATCTTCCATGAACATGATTGGTTGTCATCATATGTACCAGAGATCGAGATACCTCTGATTTAATCGAGAATGGTATCGATAGAGGAAGTGTTGATGTCTTCATTACATAATATACTCCAATAATAGTCCTCGTATTAATGGACAGTACTGATAACATCAGGAAACTTTATTGCTCTCATTCTGTGATACATTGTACACAGTCGATTGAAGTTTCATCTCCATTGTGTGTCAAGGGACATCTTGTGGCTGACGGACGAGTACAGACTGTCGGACGTCATGATTATATATCATTTGCGACTGCCCGGCTTATTCCGTCGAAGTCATAGTAGGCCTACCTCGCGGTGTAAGGATTTTGCACCGCTCCAGTGTAACCCGTGATCCGCCGCGCGTGAGGCACACCACATGATATAGGATGTGTTTCCACTCACATAATCCTTGTTGTATTTCGTCCTTATCGGAAGATGAAATATATATCCGAGTGTAATGAATATTCCCTTGATTCTATCCCCGAAGGATTTCTTCTAATCTGAGGTGTTTTTCCTGGTTTTCGTCTCCAGCTGATCTCCATCATATAGCTGACATGCGCTGTTCGGAGTTTTGGTGTGATACTGTGCTTTCAACATGGATGCCAGTATGGATTTCTAGCAATGCGGTCCGAGGTACTATGTCCTGCATTATAGTACAAGACCGTGCCGAGTGGATTATATATGCCGATCTTCTCCGTCTGGACAGGAGCAGTCAAACAAGCGTCAGATTTGTCATTTACTAGAGAATCACCTTTCTATTAGGCCTGTTCATATGAGTCGACCACCACGTAGATATTGCATTACACTGACACGTTCGAGGGATGTTTCAGATCCACAAGAGAGTGCGCAAGGTCCGCAAGACAAACTGTCATGCTACCGTGAACGCACTCGTGCACTGATCTTGGCCAACGAGGGAGTTCGGTTCAACCTATCAGCTTGTCTGAAACGAGGAGGTTGGAAAGGAAGACCTGTGATGACAACCAAAGCAAATTTATACAATACTGACAGGAGCATACAGGATCCAGATCGCGGTAGCGTACATTTCCTGAAAAGAAGATCCCTGATCTATGAATTACGTTTACCTGTACTCTTATAGCTATCTTTAACGGAAGTCAAATAAAATAGAAAGATATATACAAACTATCGCGGAGCCCTTTCTAAGTCGCGATCAGGCCTAGTCATGGCCACAGTCTGATCACGACCGGTTCATTTGTGGTTGGGTACAGCGTCTCTCTGCTTTCCCCAGGTTTTCGTGATTGGATCCAGCGTCTATCTTCCTTCCCCGGGTCTTTGTGGTCGGGTACAGCGTCTAGCTTCCTTCTCCTGGTCTTCGTAGTCGGGTCCAGCGTCTATCTTCCTTCCCCTGGTCTTCGTCCACTTCCGTATGGATGGACTTTACGTCGTGTCTCGTCTTACACGACCTGGCCCCTCCGTGGTGAAGTCCGGCGTCTGTCTTTCTTTCCAAGGTCTTCGTCGACTCTCGGGCTGTATGGACTTCTCGTCTTCGTCGTGTCTCGTCGTACACGACCTGGACTCTCCAAGTAACTGCCAATGGATGCGGACGGCCTGGGCACGACAGTACTCTCACAGTACAAAGGCTTTCTACGGCATCGGCCCGTCTCTCTGTAACACAGCAGGACTAATCAACTGCACGGCTGACCACAGCAGCAGACGGCACCCCTCGTAGGAATAGACCACCAGGCTTCAGCGATCCAGCTCACGGCGATTCACTCCGCGGCCCGGCTCCAAGGAAGAATCATCAAGGCTAGAGTTGCGGCTACACGTTTCACATAGGTACTGGCAATACGGACATCGATAACACACGGTGGAAGGGTAGGCACCTGGTCTAGGACTCCTCTTCTCCCGCTACTGTATGGACAGCCCCAATGGATGGTCACCTGGTCCAGGAACCCTCTGTTACTACTACTGTATGATCATCGCAATATGTGGGCACCTGATCTAGGATTCTCCCTTTTACTACTACTGCATGGGACAGTATTAATATATGATTGGCCGGGAATTATATAACGTATGTGTAGGGTTGTAGGAGGCTGTGTGAATGGATAATTGTTTATATATAATTTATTGGGTATGTGTAAGAGTATCAAGCTCTAGATTTAAGCCTGTAGCTTGTGAGTGTTAGCGTGAATGTATTTCAACGTGTAGGTTGTACGTGTGTGTATGGATAATTTTTACTCTTCAGCCCAACGGGCTCAGGAGTATTGTTATGTCCATGGGGATGTGTCTGTCCGTCTCGATAACTATTGGAAGGAAGTTCATGAAACTTACAGGTTACGATTCTTTTATTTTTAACTTGTGCCTTTGAGACTTTCAGGTCATTAATTTTTTTTTTTTACAATTTTTTTTATTTTTCTACCATTTTCCAGTCTTCTAAAAACGGATCTACAAGTATTCATATACTAGCCCTACTTTGGTACTGATTAACATACTCTTACTAGCATGTAGCCAAGTAAAGTAAGTAAGTTGTATGTCAGCCATTGGTTCAGTGTAGTGAATAACTGGTCATTGGTTCCTCTGCATATTCAGCAGTACGGTATTGCCAGTCAGGGCCGTCTCCAGAGCCAAATTATTTCCGCAAAACGTACGGGCGACGAAAATAAAATCCGCCCGAAATAGCAAATGTAAAAATTAAGAAAACCCGTTTTCTTTGATTGATAAGAGCTGATAAATTTGTCCCATTACCCTAGCTTTGTCCGAACCACGAAACATCCACCGAAAACACCGCAGGGATTCATATTAGTCGACTTTTAGGGCCAGTTATCGGTGCTAAAAACAATTTACAAGTGAAACTCAATTTTGTCTAGATTAGGAGAAACTCAATTAGAGACCACCGTTTCAGGAAAACTCGTTTTCAATGAAGACGAAAACTTGAGCCAATTTGAGCCAATTAAACTTAATGTGATTTGCATAATATACGGATCGTTGCTGTTTTATTAATATTACGCGTGGTTGACGGGGAAACAGCCGAAGAGGTAAACAACCCGCAATTTTTGAGCGAGGTAAATTCCCGCGAGACTGTTACCAGGGAGTTATTTTCACTACATTTGTTATGCTGTTGGAGAGGGTATCCGAAAACAGGCTAGTCACCCTTGACCTTTCCGTTGCCGGGATACAGCTAGGTAGGAGATAACATACTATGGTTGTGGTAAAACTTCCACGGAAAGTCTCATCAACATTGTAAGCACAATGGCTAGCATCAGATCGTACCATTGTTATAACTTTGTTATAACGTTATGTCTAGACGACAGACCATATATGGACATTGGAGAATGTAGATATATATGTATATGTTGTGGGTAGTAAAGATAACTGAATACAAGCATCACATCCAACATTCATTGTCTAGCCATTGCCCCTTCACATGGCCATGTGACTTCCTGTCCGTATGCCGTCATTTTCCCAAGAGCATGGCCTGTAATTTCCGTATATCTGTATTAATTGTATTCAACCTCAAGTGGCTGTCGAGTTATAAAACAAACAAAGACAGATATGGATCATGGCCGTTTTAATGCTATAGATATGTGTAATACATGCTTGATGCGGTGCTCCGCTTATTCGTATCATCTTCGTGTTATAGTATAAGTATGTGGTAGATACGCCAGAAGGGTCACTACTCGATGCAGATGATGGATTTTGCATAAACTAGACCAACGGCAAAGTCACACGTTCACTGTGCACTTTCGAATGAACAGGCTTTCCTGAAATCCTAATCAAACACTTGACGCGCCCAGCAGATAGGGATATAATTAAATCAGATCTATTTGAAAGTACACAAAAACAACCTCAAAATGGACTGAGAAAAAATTGACACTTTATCATGCACATTATCCGAGACCATTATATCTGGTTCACACGTCCATGTTAGCACCAAATTCCAGGCACCAAATGAAGAGTGAAGGGTTACCGGAAGTCACCCGATATATTCCACTAAACCAACATATATAGACAAATGAGCATCCATGTCAATTGAGAATGACTAATGAACTAAGTATATCCCTCAATACTCTCAGTAACAGTCAGAATTTCAGTTATCAATCAGAAAAACTCAAATTCACACTTGATTTTCAACTTACCTATACACTTTGAATTTGAGGTTTGTCAGTTTGTTACCCTTTAACATGTGGTTACTACATGTAGCCAACATATAAGCAATACAATACAGTACGACATGTTTATTGCACCACTCATAAAATGGTACAAGTATAGCAAACAATATAATTGTCATAGAATGCTTCCGAGCATAAACGAACAACTATATTTCATCAGATCGACATTTATTCGAACCCAACTCAACTTTACAATCAGTTCTGGCCACTCCAAAGTTCGTGTCTCCCACCCAAGTCTACCTCTATCATAGAAGAGCGACTATAACCATGATCAATAGTGCTAAGAGTTAGCTCCCCTACACCAGTACAATTTTGCAGCGTGACATCCCTTCCCCCTCAAGTGGGGTACCACTTAACCAAAATTCAGAACATAAGGTTTACAGAGTCAATACTTCTGCCTTACCGTTTCAGAACAAATGTACTCAATGAAGTTAATATACCTCCCTTCATAACTCTAACAATAAATTCCATAGTGGCAATCTACCGGTATAACTCAATACAATTTCGGAAACAGTTTACTCTCTTATATATCAATCAACATCAGAATGGTTAACAGCTCTTCGCATACGAAACGCAACGATGGAGGGCCAGTAAACTAGTACAATAATTACAGTTTCCAAGTAGAGAGACTCTTGACAGTCATAGTAATAATATGGAATGTAACTCAGTGGACATTGGCACGCAACTTCAAATAGTAGTATACATTACAGCTTCAACATACTAGTTCAAATCAAACTCTTAGTCAATTACTCGGAATTATTTGGAATAGATTTAGTTCATCAATCTGTACTTAATTATCCATCAAAATTATATAGTCTCTGCAGTACTAAGATTATATAAACCAAGCTTCTCCGCAATAATGTCATGATCACATCACTGATTCCAGTTCATTACTTGTTCATTCAGAATTTATTAAAACATGTATATCAGTCAGATCATTGAAAGTTAAGTTCTTCACAGTTCCTTAAGCTGGAAAGGGTTCATACTTTGCATTTCAACCCTAATAGAATAATCCATATTCCACAGTCCATGGTTTAGTATCAACGAAGAACACAGTCCATCATAATATCAGTGTAGGACAGAGTCCTTAGCCTAGTATCAATGTGATCATTTCACTAGTTCACTAATACTGATGTCCCGATCTAGTGCATTTCTGTACTCTCGGTTTGGGAGGACTACTAACACTTCCAGCAGAATTGTCAACAGTTTCACTGTCCGATACATTCGCAGAATTGTTCAGAGTTTCACTGACAGATACTTCGGGGTCAATGCCAATGCAATCATGACTGTTATCAGTTACATCCTCAACATCAGACGGAGCATTATCTGGACGGTCTTCCGGGTCATAGAAGTACTTCATGCGGTTAACATGAGCCACCTGTGTCTTGCGACGGTCATCACAAGACTCTATTCGGAATGTCACTGGTGACAACTGTTGCACTAGTCGGTACGGACCATTCCAGAAATGACACAGTTTCCTACATTGTCCCTTCTTCGTGTGTGGTGTATACAACCACACTCGTTCACCAATCGTGAATGGCGGTTTGGCAGCATTGGCATCTCGCGTCATCTTTTGTCGTTGCTGAGCAAGTTCAATGTTCTGTTTTGCCAGCTCACTGGCTTCGCGCAACCTGGAATTACAAGCGTCTAGTCCGTCATTCATAATCCAGCCGTCGTCCATTAGAGAATATCCGCGTCCATAATCCAAAGACCTATTCCATTTCCATATAACAGTATTAGCACCAAATTCAAAAAGACAAAAGTATACATAAACATAGGCTTGTTTCCTGCAAGAGAGAAGCGGTCAACAGTTTTCAATGATACCGGCAAGACATCATGATGTTCCAAAATATCAAATCCGTATCGCTGATCAGTATTCTTAATCCATAATATTCGTTATAGAGTCGTCATCTAAAAATAATGTACCTCAGTCACGCTTTGATTGTGACGGTTCATATGAGTACCATGAGGATCTTGAAGTACATGGGCTCATACGGCCCCTAGCCCCGGGTTAAGCGGAATTAGACACGTTACGAAACGTAGCGCCATAGATCTTGCACGCTCCTTTCGTATTTTGCTATCAGCATGCGATATGTATCGCCAAATTTGAGAAACTTTGAGTGGAGGCGCTTGGTGGATTAGCCCTGTTTAATAAGTTTCTGCAACAATGTTTTGTGACGTTGATTAAAATCATCACATTTAACACAGGATCTAGCAAATGCTACTAAGCGAGGTATGTATACGCCATATGCAGGTCCCACTGGAATATTACTATCCAGAAAGGGATAGTTTACGATGTCGAAATTGTAATCATCTCTTTTGTCATAAAGTCGACGAGAGAGAATGCCCGCTTCATTTTTATAGAGATAGAGATCTAAATAAGATGTGCCTGTAGGGCTATCTGTAGTTTCCTTCAAATCCAGTGAAGGTGGATATATATATCCTTCACTGCGTCATTTATATAGCGATTATCCACAGCGAGAAGATCGTCTATATAACGTTTGGTGAATGAGAAGGATCGGGCTTTGAATGGATCGGTTTTTGAAAGCGCCTGCATATAGTCATATTCATAAGAAAACAGATACAGGTCAGCCAACAGGGGTGCACAATTAGTACCCATTGGAATACCTATATGCTGCTGATATATTGTGTTGCCAAATTTCACATAGATATTTTTAATGAGAAATTCAAGCAACTCTATAAACAAAGAAACATCCCATGAATGATATCTCTTGTATGTAGTCGAGCTAAAGAATGCTTTATGGCTTCCGACATTAATATATCTATGATCAGTTTTCTTGAACACAGATACTATTAATGAACTTATACGGTCAATAAGGTCCTGATGAGGGATTGTAGTATAGAGAGTCGAGAAATCCCATGTGGATACATGTCTGTACGGTATGTGACCTTTAGCATCAAGGTCTTCCGTAAGACATTTTGAGTTTTTCAATATCCACATACTATAATATCCACTTCAACACCATATTCCTCAGCATCTGTGAACGCATGAACGCGGGGTAAGAGAGATACGTCCATTGGCAAACGAGCATCTCTTCCATATAGAAGATAGAATGGGGTCTCTTGCACAGTCTCTTGTATACTCGTACGGTAGGCGAACAGAGCGAAGGGTATGAATCTGTCCCAGTCACGGTGGTGATTACTCACATACATGGAAAGCATAGTCGCGATGGTATGGTTAAACCTTTCCACAAGACCATCAGTCTCTGGGTGATTTGACGTAGTGTTCACTTTTTGAGTGTTCAGGATATTACAGATCTCGGCCACAAGCTTTGATAGGAAGTTACTGCCCCTATCAGATAACAGTACACGGGGACAGCCATGCCTACATGCTATTTCCTCCACGAACAGTTGTGCTGTGACTTTAGCATTTGCTGACTTAACGGCAAAGGCCTCGGGCCATCTAGTCAGATAGTCACTGAATATCACAATATACCTGTTACCATCATCTGTAGCTGGAAAAGGACCAAGTACGTCAACGGCGACTCTGTCAAAGGCTCCTTCTACTGGAATGGGAAGTAAGGGAGCAGCTTGCCTGTTCTTTGGAGTCTTCTTGGTCGCACAAGACACACATGATTTCACCCAATAATCAATGTCTTTGTACATGCCCCTCCAAAAGTAACGCTCCTGAATTTTATTGAAAGTCTTGTTGAAACCCAAATGACTGGACATAGGGTCGTCATGACAGTTGGTAATTACATCATCAATATGGGACCGTGGAATAACAAGTTGCTGTCTCGTGTGACGTCGACGACGCTTCGATCCAGGACACCACAGATGGTACAGGGTTCCATCCTCAATGAGATAATCTCCAGATTCGGCAACAACTTTACGAGCCTCCCCAGATTTGTCAGGTAGAGTGCCATCAGTATGTTAGTTTATCAAGTTGCGTAGAGATGGATCTCTCGACTGGGCCTCCTGAATGTTCCTTGTCCTTAGGCCAGGAATGTCATTTGCAGGGTGACTGACGAGAGCTGCTATTTCTGGGCATCGCGATAAACCATCTGCATTGCCATGCCTGACGCCGGCGCGATGTTCAACTGTGAAGTCATATTCTTGTAAGGCCAGTGACCATCTCGCGAGCCTGCCTGAAGGGTTCTTGACAGTCATTAACCATTTCAGGGGATTGTGGTCAGTCACGACTTTGAATGTGTGTCCATACAGATAATGTCGGAAATGCTTTACACCCCAAACTATAGCGAGACCCTCTTTTCCTGTAGTTGAATAGTTCTGTTCAGACCTCTTCAAATGACGACTTCCATACGCGAGTGTCGTTTCTGACTCCCCCATAACACTGAGCCAACACAACTCCCAATCCAGTGTTGCAAGCGTCGGTGTACAACACGAATGGTTCCGAGAACTGTGGATAACCGAGTATTGGTGCAGAACATAGTGCTTCCTTCAAGGATGTGAAGGCAGCTTCACAGTCTTCAGTCCATGCGAATTTCACATCTTCCCGGAGTAGGTTGTGTAGGGGTTCTGCGGTCTGTGCAAAGAATGGTATAAATTTCCGATAGTACGAAACTAGTACAATGAATGCCCTTAGTTCTGTAACATCATTTGGCTGAGGGAATTTGCTCACTGCACTGACCTTTGAAGGGTCCGGTGAAACTCCAGCGGAATTCACCACATGTCCCAAGAAATGGACCTTCGTTTTACAGAAACAACATTTGCTGAGTTTGAGTTTCATACCTGCCTCTTCTATTCGTTCAAGTACCTGCTCAAGTCTCACGAGATGTTCTTGAAATGAGCTAGAAAACACGATAATATCGTCGATATAGACCAAACAGCTGGTCCACTCCAGTCCCGCAAGAAGTAGATCCATCAATCTCTGGTACGCGCTCGGACTGTTTGAAAGTCCCATCGGCATAACATTAAAATGATAGTGTCCGCAAAACGTGGAGAAACCGGTTTTCTCCTTGTCCTCATCGGCTACTTCAACCTGCCAGAATCCTGTGTGGAGATCCATGGTAGAGAAATAACATGCATTCCCTAGTGAGTCAAACATGTCAGAAATGTTGGGTAAGGGGTACACGTCCTTCCGTGTAACTGCATTTAGGGCCCTGAAGTCCAAACAGAATCGGTTAGTTCCATCCTTTTTTGGTACGATAACCACAGGTGCTGATCAGGGACTGGTGGATGGTGATATCACACCTCTGTCCAGCATATCTCCGATTTGGTTTTGAACTGGTTCACGCATAGAATATGGCATCCGATATGGTCGTTGTGAAATCGGGGCATGGTTTCCTGTGTCGATCCGATGCTTGGTCAGTGAGGTTCGTCCCAAATCTGTATCAGAGGAAGCAAACACATTGCTATGTTTTGACAACAGCTGTTTCAGTTGCTGCTTCTCATCCCCAGTGAGATTGGTGGCTGACAAGTCCGGTTCAAGAATGGATTTATTCACATTCGGAACATTCTGGCTCACAGTGTTGTCAACACTCGCAATTGTTTCTTTTGACTGAACTTGAAATGAACCGACACACTGTTTCTCATCAAGCTGAACAGATTCAGTGGAAGTATTTACAAGGCGAACGGCTACACAAGATTCATTACTCCGCGCGAGTATGTGAGCAGAATGAACTGAGTGTCTCACAGGTAAGTCACGTGATGGTTCCACAAGTCCTACAATCCCATCTGGAAGGTCTCCGACACGAGCAGGAACAATTATTTCAGATCTTCCAGGTATTGTGGTTGAATATAGCAGACAAACTGGCCATTCGGATCCTTCATACATGTCCGTTTCCAAAATAGGAATTTTCTCGCCAAGCCATGTCACTATCCCAGCTCCAAAATCAACCACTACCCTACAAATGTTCATGACATCTGTTCCAACAATGCATTCATATGGAAAATCTTCTGCGACATATGCACGTGGGACAGGGATTTGTTTCCAAAACAAATGTTAATTTCTGCTATCCCCAGTAAATTGAGACGATCACCAGATGCAGATGTGACTTTTTTGTCGTCACACGGCAGGAGTTTGCATGGTGCCACTTTTTGTACGATCATCTGGAACAGTTTGATTGTCTCTACCTTGATTCCCTATCTGAGTATTGTATGGGTATTGCTGTCAGAGTATTGTGAACAAAGTAGGACCTGTCCTGTCTATCTGGTTCAGAACTGTTCTTTTGGTATCTACTATGATTTTCCATGTCAACATCATACTGATGAACTGGAGGATTTCGATTGAAACCTGCTACATCACCTCCCCACGGTGTAGCAGTTACGCGTTTAAATGCTGATTTGCCCTCTGTTTATCATAGCACCGGCTCTCGATGTGGCCGACTCGCCGACAAAAATTGCAGATTGGTTGGCCGTCCATGGTCCGAAGATTCCGACCATATCTCCTATCTGTCCGCCTATTTTGACTATCAAACGGTTGTGAAAACTGTGGGGCAGACTGACGTGGTGATGGAAATGCTGATGCTTCATTTGTATTACCAATACTGTTAGTTTTTGGTGTTTGTCTGTCAACATTAGGGTTAATGGTTTTATTTTCAACCTGTGTTTTTACAGTGTCGGCCAACACATCAACTTTTTGACACAAACGTCTCATTTGTTCTGCGAGCTGCACAGTGGCATTATCACATCTATCTGAACTGGTGACAGAATTTACAGCAGTCGTACAATTACATTTTGTACAGGTATCTGGAGATTCATGCTTGCAGGTGCAGGGGTTAATAGGTCTAATGGTTCACCTGTCCAGGCATTGTTGCATTCTTCCCGCTTTGCGAATCGTAGGGATCGGCCAGCATTACCAATCGCTTTAATGACCCCTTTAACCCCTGGATGAAATGTTCCATAATCAGTTTATCACATACATCCCTTGGTAACCCAGCATGTGCTTTCCTAGCCAGGGCTACGAGCGCATGTCCAAAGTCATCAACGCTTTCATCCGGTAGCTGTTTACGTTGGAATAAATCAGAATAATAGGCGCGTTGCAGTTCTTTGGGTCTGAATTTGTCTTGTAATAGTTCACAGACCTTTGCATAATTTTTCTGATCTTCAGAGTCTAAATCATCATAAAAATCTGCTGCTCTATCTCTCAAAAATGCTGGCAATGTTTCAGTTTTACGTGCCACATTCCATCGATTGGCACGCGCTACACGCTCAAATTGTTTGAGCCATGTCTCAACATCCTCGGTAATGTCACCATAAAATTTGCTAGGTATCACCAACATTTTTCCAGTGTCATTAAATTCCCGATTTCTATTCAACATCGACATCCTTTCTTTCACCCTAGCTAAAGGCTCGTCCTCGTCAGATTCTGGGTTATTATGCTTCATTTCATTTATTTTCTGTTGTTTGGGTGGCATAATTTGACACAAAGTTGCATAAAATCACAAATGGTTACTGTTGTTGTCTCACGTTTCGAAAACGAAAGTACAAATTTCAAACCACACTCAAGACTGCAGCTGGGCACGATGCAAAGTTCCTTGTGCATTAATCGATCCCACTTCTGATCACCACTGTCATAGAATGCTTCCGAGCATAAACGAACAACTATATTTCATCAGATCGACATTTATTCGGTCGAGGATAGTTCCTATGCACTCCAATCAGGTGGCCTGTTATTTGTTATTTGTTGGACTTAGAATTTTTCCATCAATTTCCACATGTTGTTGGGGCACTGTATTTACCCGTCCAACAAATTACGAACTAGAAAAAACCTGACCGAAAATAACGAAACTGGCACCGACGGGGATCGAACCCGCCATTCTTCGCTCCATAGTCAGGCATCTTACCCCTGAGCCACGGAAGCAGCTGGAAGCAACCGTTGGATTTTTTTTTATATACCTAACACAAACCTAACCCTAACCCCAAAACCCTAAACCTAACCCTAACCCGTAACCAGTAATACCGATTTAACGCTAATTAGCGCAAATTTGCATCATAATTAGACGTAATCACGCTTAACAGCATTCAGTCACGTGACTTGGTGAAGTCACGTGATTTCATGGCCTAAGGTCACGTGGTTTCATGGCCAAGGCTACCTGCTTCGAGTGCATAGGAACTATCCTTAACCCATTTATTCGAACCCAACTCAACTTTACAATCAGTTCTGGCCACTCCAAAGTTCGTGTCTCCCACCCAAGTCTACTTCTATCATAGAAGAGCAACTATAACCATGATCAATAGTGCTAAGAGTTAGCTCCCCTACACCAGTACAATTTTGCAGCGTGACATAATTACAATATAGGTTCTATATAGTAACGTAGTAATTATTAGTTAGTATGAATATAACCAATAATCTGGGGGTAGAAGTAATTCTAGAAAACTCCTTGAAAAGAACATGGATTTGCCGGCGTGTTTCTAGAAGGCTATTTGTTACATTTAATAATCAGATAGTACAGATATAAGTACATATATATAACAATAATAATGAAGTTAATCAGTGTCCAGCCGGTTTTTTATGGAGGATTAAGGCTGAGCCTTGACTGGTACATTTGGGGTACCAGTCTTGCTATGTTTGAAGTATTGTCTCTGTGGGGATTTAACATAGATTTAATTTTTGTAATTTCCGGATGGGATGGAAGCCAGTTGCTGTGAATAGTTTGGCTTATATGATCTCTGTATTTGTTGTGTCGAGGATAGTATAGTAAGAAGTGAACTTATAAGATATCCTCTTGAATGAACATTTTTGACTGAACCATAAAATACCATTGACATCCGTGTTATTACTTACATTACCGTCATTCCAATTAGATGTTGTGAATATACTCTTACATTACCGTCATTCCAATTAGATGTTGTGGATATACTCTTACATTACCGTCATTCCAATTAGATGTTGTGAATATACTCTTACATTACCGTCATTCCAATTAGATGTTGTGGATATACTCTTACATTACCGTCATTCCAATTAGATGTTGTGGATATACTCTTACATTACCGTCATTCCAATTAGATGTTGTGAATATACTCTTACATTACCGTCATTCCAATTAGGTGTTGAGGATATACTCTTACATTACCGTCATTCCAATTAGATGTTGAGGATATACTCTTACATTACCGTCATTCCAATTAGATGTTGTGAATATGCTCTTACATTACCGTCTTTCCAATTAGATGTTGTGGATATACTCTTACATTACCGTCATTCCAATTAGATGTTGTGGATATACTCTCACATTACCGTCATTCCAACTAGATGTTGTGAATATACTCTTACATTACCGTCATTCCAACTAGATGTTGTGAATATACTCTTTTTTCAAGCCGTACTTCAATATAAGACTTTTATTCATGGGCTTTTCTGTGTGTGAAAGGTAAGGAAATCCCTTACAGCAGAGGTTAAATTCTTGTAGGAAAACCCAAGGTGGAATTACGTACTGGCCATTTCTTTGACGTTCCCCATCACTATTTAATCCTGTGTTTACTTTTGCTACACGCAGTCGAAGTGTACAGTGAAACCTGTATACACCGACCTTGCACGGGACCGAAGAAATATGTCGGTTTTGACAGTGTGTCGGTTTTCTCAGGGTTGATGATTTTGGCGTCTGGCTGAGAGACGACAACAACAACAACAACGCTGAAGGAAGGAAGTAGGCTAATACGAGGACTGTGCTACAATACTTTTTATTCGACACACAAAATAAATAAATTATATGCAATACTATAAATGATGTTGATCGTTTATATTTACAATGCACATTTATGATGAAAATATATACAAGATGTTATGAAGGAAAGTCTATAAGATGACGCAACTGCGGTACAATGTAGGTCACGTAAGGTGTCGGGTCTATAGCACTCAAGTCAGCACAATGCGAAATATATAAATACGCCAAAACAATAATATAATGAACTTAAATATTTGAATACATGTAATAATTGTCAGTTGTAGCACTTTAATATTTAGTGAAAAACCTATCGAGCGTGGATTGCTCTTTCCTGCTCTGCTCCTTCACGATCATATCCTCTGTTATGCTCGTCATGGCCTGGATTTGCGCAAGGCGCAAACAAACACCTCGTGTAATTGACTGGTACATGTTTGGGCGTGCTGAATGTTCTAAGCGCATCATAGCTGAGTCGACGGCCGACCGACCGACCTCCTGGTGCGTGAGTTGTCAGTCGGTCGGATAGCATGCAGCGTCGGTGTTTTCAGGGCCAATTAACATTGTTTAGATAGGTTTGCATTTAAAAACTCGGTCGGTTCCGATGGGGACAGGTTCCGGTGTATTCAGGGTCTTGCTATAGGCAATTAACATTGGAGAAAAAGTGGACCGGAGAGTTTGGTCGGTGTTGACAAGGTTCCGGTGTTTCTAGTGGTCGGAGTTCTCAGGTTTCACTGTATATGCAGCCCTGTTCTCGTATGTTTCTGGGTATTTCAGTAAACCAACCAATATTCAATTCACATGTAGTACAGCAACGTTGTCCGTTCCGATGCAATGTCAATTTTTGTGTAATATACTTTTAAAAATTAAAATAATAATAATTTATAAGAATAATTATCAGTGGTTGAAAGTTTCCAGAACGTTTCCAATACGGCCCTTTCCATTTGAAAATTCGAAACAGAAAATTTGCTCATGTGTTTCTCAACTGGCAACATTTATTACATTTACGATATTACTTCTCGAAACTATGTACAAAGCCATAAGGTGTGCGCTGACGCTATCATATAGATAATATTTCTGAACAGTATCATGCTAGGGTTAAAGTATTATAGTCAGCTGAGTGGTTCAAACGTAAACATTTTCTTGCAACTAGAAGTATTGTCCATTGAATCTCATCAACACTAGAATCGGCCGAGTTTCTCAGTGCGATACTCTGGTTATAAAACTAACATTCAGTCATTAAAATTTACTTCCTTCTTCGTATTGGCGGTAAATTCAAGCGGAAGTACACGCACTACTTGCTGATTCTAGTCTCATTATTGATTCATGTCATGTTGAGAGATCTCATCTGCGAAAGGAGCAGTCCGGCCATGATGGAGGACAACACGAATGACGCCGTGCCGACACAACACAGGTAAAACGCCCATCTCATGGTTTCACCCGAAAAGTTAGCCGCAAATAGTGCAACCCCGATCACGTTGAACACCACTGGAATAAAAAAATAAGAGATACAAATTATAACATTGTCTTCTTCTCTGAATGAGTACCATCCGGGAATTGTAAGTCGTGATAATGACACATCGATGTACCTACACGTCCAATTCTCTTATAGACTTTTATATAAACAATAATGCATCATGGGGTATCATTCAGTTACATTAGACTTTTAAATTATTAGACATTTTTTTACGAAATCCGAGATTTTTGTTGGCCAGCCAATCATAGGGTAACTATATAGACTCATTACAGATTTGAGATGTAATAGACCTGTGAACAGCGGGAACAATGTGCAGTTTCAGTGTTATTAACAAGTATACTTGGACATCTGCCTTTCGGTGTCCTACTTACAGACAAGCTTGATTATCATCTGGGGTAGATATTCGCCTGAAATCCTAGCTATTTTGTACATGTAGTTTTTAGATTCTTTCTGTTACATTTCTTTGTATTTTTACGTCCTAACTGAAGTTATTGTTTTATCCGGCGCCCAACTATTATATGTGTTCGTCATAAATATGAGCTATCCATGTTTATTTCATGTTAAAATACAATCAATAAAATTAAATAAGCATCATTGGTAGATGAGCCAAACGGAGGCCCTTCCACAAAGCCGATTTAGCGGCCATTACGCATCAGCGCGCAAAACAGAGGTGACACTGGGAATTTATAACCTTAGCTTTTTTAAAGAGGAACGAGAAAATTCAGCAATAATGCTAAATATTTGGACCCGTATGTGAACATATCTTAGATTTTTTAAGTTGCAATTTTAACTGTATTTTTGCTGATAGGGTCCGTGAAATTATGCTAAATACCGAGGCTCTCAATCATTCACATTTCTCCACCAAATAATTGTACTTTCCTCTAAACCATTTTCGAGAAAACAATAATTCTGTTCATATTCCTGATTTCTTCATTAAGAACATAGGCTGTGGATGCCCGGTGTAAGCCTGTGATGTCTCCCATGTATGCGAGGCTGCCTAACGGCTGCTTAGCCGATGAACATATTATTATATTAGATCATTAGTGCACCCACCTGCGCCGATACATGCCAGCAAGATTACTATGGCGATCATTCTGACTTTAAATTGGGAAGTGACCAGGAACACCAACAACAAGCCCCCTGCTGCTAGCGAGGCTAGCATGCCTAATGTCATCATGGCTCGGATCGCGGCAAATAATCCTGAAATACAAGAGAAAGTGGTGAAATTCTTCGGAATCGAATAATACATCATATTTGAGTTCACTGTGATTAATCGAACCCTAGAGTTGAGAAAAACAAAACCAAAGAGAGACGGATATCAGGTTTATTAGTTAAGCCGTACGACATCGGTCATGAGTTTCTCCGGGTATTTTTGCATTTACCAGATTACCTCATCTTGAGGCGTTTACGCCATCAGACGTCCACGATGCTCATCGATCAGATGAGTTGCTTGAGATGATCTGTCATCACAGCTTCCGAGATAGCGTATCTGATTCAGCTTTCCCTACCCGAAAAAGTTAGCACTCGGAACGCGTGCTGTTAGCACTCGGAACGCGTGCTTTTGTGTGATTGCAATCCGCATGCATTCCGCATGCATTAAATTGGAACCGTCATGATTATGCACTCAAGTGATCACTTGTTTCAAGTTGCTGTACATATTATGCGATCATTATGCCTTCCAAGTGTGGAAGGCATAATGATCAGAAACGCTCCTCATCCTGCATGCATGCGGAAGCCATAATGATCGCATGGCATTAATAATTGAATGATCAGCATGAACGCATTCCGCACGCATTCCGCATGCATGCATTCAAAAGCTCTTGTACACTAGCAATCACATAAATCAAATGACTGACATTTTAAATGGGCAAATGTAAAGTACATTGTAAGCTACAGATGTACATGTAAAGGTTGTATGAATTGTGCTATTTATACAGTACAGTTCAAACCTTCTGAAGAGCAAAATTGGTCCGACATAAACATTTCAAGTAACTAACCTACATGTAACTTTGTCAGTGACCTGAAGCTGACCATTAATGAATTCATTAATACATTGTAAATGCAAGTGGGAATACTTAAATTATACATACATGCTAAAACTTAAATATATTCAGAATGTATCCAAAGTGTATGGCCATTTTTCAAACTGTAGAGTGACCTTCAAGCTAGTGAGTCATTCACAGAATGACAGACTTACCATCAAATCTTAATATCTTAGTAGATTTATGTGGAAATACACTGTGATCCATTGTCTCTGGAGTGGAGTGACCCGGCCTGTCGGACCAATAACTGTGCAAATTGTGTATTCCTCACATCAAAGAATTCACTACAAATAACTTCTCTTTCCATGTTTCTGCCAGCTAAAAACCTCACACCAGTACATGTATATCATGTTGTGTTCTTCAATTCTGGTTGAGCATTTTAGGCTATATCCAATGTGAAATATCCAAAACTGCAGCTAAAGAATATACTGCTACTGCATGGTGGTGGTGGTTAAAATTTGAAATCTGGTCATATGATAGTATCCCCCTTTAAATTTGGCGGGGTTTCCATGGAGATCGGTGATTAATGGTCTATGAAACCAAAACCATCTGTTGGTCTGGAGACAAGACACCATGCGATCATTTAAGCGATCATTTTGGATTGCTTGGACTTAGAAAGTTTTTCGTCTGATCACTTGGACTTTGAAAAGAAGATGAAAGGATCACTTGACAATAAGAAAATGATCACTCAGATCACATAAATGATTGCATGGTTAACACATTTGGGCAAAAGTGATCGGATGGATAGCATAATGATGGCAAAATGAGCGCTTGGAGCGCTTCATCCTGTCAAGACATGTCAAGAATGATTGATTGGATAGCATCATGATTGCAAAATGAGTGCATAGCGCGCTTAATGATCACATAGATCGCATGGATGGCATAGGGAACGCATGCGGAAGGCGATCCGCATGCGATCTGCATGCAATCCGCATGCAATCCCTCCATTTATTTCGGGTAGGGTTAGCCGGTGTTAGGGGCCGTGTGGATACTTCATAGTCTCCCCATGAACAGCTACAATGAGAGCGCGGCTGAGATACTAAGGCCACGTTCGAGAGACCACCGTATTCTCGGGTCTGAATGTTAGATACCGATGGATGTTTTTTCCCTAAAGTCATGTGGTTACACTTTAGTCGCCAGACGTAGTCAATTTTTCCCACCTCTTGCATATCGCTTCAATTAAAGTGAACGCAAAGGCTGCGACAACACACACACTGTGTGAAAGAACTATATTAAAAGGTATCATTTGGCAACAATAAATATTCTTTTTTTTGATTTTTTCCCCTTCCAAAAAAACCCCAAACACCGGAATTATTGACTGGTGCAACAATCGACTGTGGTCAGCCATGTCAGTGTATTGAGTAGACTTGCGTCAATGAAAACACTTATATTTTCCTGTGACGTAGCATCACTTTGTGTGGCATCACTGTAACACGAGTTGTAATTGCGGAGGTGGAAAGCTCGGCTGTTTCAAACGTGTTTTGACTGTGTTGCCGGTCTCCAGCAAGTGTTTACCAAGCTGAAACGTTCCATGAACTACTCGCTATTTTCATCGACATCAGAGCGTTTTGGTTCAAACTGGTAACCCTATAAACCTGCATTTGTCTGTTCGTCGAAACTTAGTCAAGCTGTGTTCCTCGTACGTCGCCATGTTTACATGCTTAGTACGCTTTCTAACTCCATGAAGTAGAGAGCTCCGAGGTGATGCAACATCACAGCTCTGATGTGAGATAGCCAACATGGCGGCGGCCGGGAAACCCTCCAGGTATGAAAGCATACTAAAATGGGGTAAGAAACTGCTACAACAGGCTTTGGGCTAAGTTAAGTTAACCAGCCTAACGACTCAATCGACAATCCGAATATGCACTGAATGCAAAGCTCATTTCCAACATCCAGTGGTCGCTTGTCTTCTATAAACCCAAGGGTCAGTCACCAAATCCAATGACCATTTGTCTTATATAAACCCACGGATCAGTTCCAACATCCAGTGCCCATTTGTCTTCTATAAACCCAAGGATCAGTTCCAACATCCAGTGATCCTTTTTCTTCTGTCAATGCTAGGTTTAGTTCACACATGCAGTGGTTATTTATCTTCTATGAACCAAATAATCAATTCCAACATCCAGTGACCATAGTCGTCTATAAACTCAATGGTCATTTCCAACATCCAGTAATCATTTGTCTTCTATAAAACCAAGGGTCAGTTCCAGAAGCTTTTTGCATTCTCCCGTAGCTCAAATCTCCGCATTCACACGGATCTACACGGAATTTACACGGAACAACACGAAACTGCAAAATTTCCGTGTAAGCTGAATATATCCACACGGAGATTTCTCCGTGTTGACACGGAAGGACACGGAGTTTGTGGACTTTGATTATTTTTGACACGGATTGGACTTAGATTATTTTTCAATAATAGGATATACATTTACACAGGTCCAGGCCATATTGGACATAGCAATGTAAGATAATGTATTACATATAAGAGAGCACAATTTCAATGGCATCAAATACAGCGTTCCCCAATAGAGCCAAATGCACTACATGTAAATGACATAAACAAATGAAAGTTCAATTAAGTTCTGTTTTAATTCAACTCTCAAGAATAGACATATTATACAAGTCAAAATCTTATGAACAAATGTTATCTTATAGTTTCTCAAGCAGAACCTCACCAAACTAACATGAACCGTAATCAGTACTTATCATTTTCACTACCGGTACGCTCGTTTCTCACTATTGTTATACTTTTGTTCTCATTAGTTCATTAATACTTTAAGGATTATCCTTTGAAAACATGAGCAGTGTGACTAACGTCACAGGACCTACGAAGTAGAGTAGGCATTAGGACTCGGTCGCATTTTCATTGAGATATGATGTGACCCTTCCCTACGGTACGTTTCATCATAATATGGTACATGTACAACCTTCCATAACAGCCATAGGTTCTCTAATATAACATGCCTTTTGTGAGACTGAGCAAGATTATATTCTGGGTATTTATATATTTACATCGATGTGTTCGTGCCACAAAAAATGAAAGTATATTGGTGAATGTTCTGGTCATTTAGTGATCCGGCCCTGGTACATCGAGCAGTTGAATAGACTCGGAGTTAAACACATTAATACTGTTGCTTCACCAGCCTCCGTCTATAAATAGTTCGCTCAGCTGTATTGAGGTCGCTGTCCTCATATCTGGCCATTGAATCCAACAGCGAGAGAGCACCAGGCATGCCAGGTCTGTTCCCAAATTCCATGGTGTCATGTTTCCCTCGCTTAAATGATCGGACTTTTCTCCGTATGATATATACTGAAGTGTTAATTATAAATCTAATTTTAATCAGAATTATTTCAGATCAGAACTTGCTGGTAACAATGCCCTAATGCTCGTTCATGCCAAAAATCAAGGTTCTAATGTCAACGGTTCTCCTTATTTTGCCGACGAAAGGATTCGGATGGACTCACTCATTACCGGACAATTTGCGATCTGTAGCCTACTTCGTAGGAAAATATTACCTTACCTTTCTTTGGAGTAAAAAAAAAAAAAAAAATAACTCAGTGATTTATTTTTTTGTTTATTTATTTATTTTTGGAAAGGCAAACTCTAAATAAATGAAATTAATAAAATTATTACACCAGACCTCTATCACATGGCTTTTGCAAAAGAAACAAAGTCCTTAAATTGGAATAAGTTAAAGGAAACAAAACTATCCACAGTTTCTAACATGGGACGGATATTCGGCATGTTGTTGTTGTTGTATTCAACATTTGGATTTCCATTCAAAGTCGCGGGAGTTATAGAGTCTTGTGAAATTAGCAGCAGTTTTAAACATTGATGTAGCCCAAGTATTCAAATATTTCTTTCTTCTGGGTCTTTGCTTCGCAGTGATACTCTTTAGACAACATAGACTTGATCAGTTTAGTAACAGAGTTCACGCAGAGATGAATCCACGAAAACTGAACCCTAGCAAAGGCCAGATGAATTGCCGATTTGCAAAAAAATCGGAATCGAAACTGCAAAAATCCGGAAGCGGACTCGAAAATTAGAAGTATCGTGACAAGTTTAATTAAGACTAATTACTGTCCTTACAAACGACAAGAATTATTTTATTCTTCAAACAGTTCAGTATTCTAAGTGAGAATTGATAGTATTCTCATGAAAGAAAAATAATTGATCCGGAGATCCGATTTTAGGTTGAAGTCCGAGTTTTTATACATACACTTCTCGAGCCGTTTATTTTTGGCGCGTAGCATTGAAAGGTCGCGGGAAGAGAGAGAGAGAGCAGACGCTAATTACAAAACAACTAAAATGATATATTCAATGATTTATTCTTTGGAATGTGGAGTGGTACTTAGAAGAGTGAAATCTATTTGTGTGGGAGTAAAATCTTGCAGCTATCTGAACAGCAGCCGTCATTGAACAACAACATGATTCGTCGGTCGGTACGGTACATCCGGAACAGACACAACAACAGACACTACCATGCTGTACCTAGCTAAGATTCATAGCGTTTCCCTTCCCTCACCGCTATGCCGACGACAAATACATTTCCCTGGTGGTAAATCGAACTTCTCCATGGCGCACTTATTATTACCTTTGCGCCCTATTGGACCTTCATTAACTTGAGAAAATGGGCAGCCATGAATAAAAATACAGAAATGGCAGACTAAATGGCCATTCGTCGGTCAAAAATTAATTACAGACGTTAAAATTATCCCTATGGAGCCTCAAAATCACCTGAAATCGAGGGTCAAGAAGATGGGCATTTCCGTCATAATAGACCCCGTGTATACAGGGGATGATGATCACAATATCGATTATGGTATTTTTATTCATGGCGGCCCTTTTTCTCAAGTTAATGACGGTGCAATAGGGCGCAAAGGTAATAATAAGTGCGCCATAGAGATGTTCGAATTACCACCAGTGAAATGTATTTGTCGTCGGCATAGCGGTGAGGGAATGGAGACGCTATAAATCTTAGCTATGCTGTACCGTGAATAGTTATCCGCCTGAGTGATGATACTGAATGAATTTCCCCGCTCCACGTGATCTCGTGCTGCAAGAATAGCGCCAAATTTCGCTGTTTCAAAAGTTATTGGCGGGTGTTCGTTGTACTTCTGTCCAGTTCTGGTTCAACCAGTATGTCGTAAATGGATGCTTTTAATTATACACTTGGTAGTCTGGCAAACGCTTGGGCAACACTCTTACTGCCATGTGATGATGACGTGTGAATCATGTGTCCGAATACTCCAAAGGCGGCCGGGCTGATGTGCGTCCGACGACATTCGACAACAACAACACATCTGGTAAGATTAAATTCAATTGTTCAATGATGTTCCGTGGTTGTCTTTCATGTTTTATCTTACTCATTGAAGTTCAAAAACAACCAAGTTTAATTAAACCTGTGTGTTTGTTAAGTTGAAAAAAGTAAAACCACCACCAACATGCTCGTTCGTTCCTGACATTTCCACAACAAATTCTGCTCAAAAGAGGACACTGTACAACTATGGCATGTGTCATGGTGTGGCAACTTTACCAAGAAATTCAGAAAAGCAAAATTGTGATCCTTGATAACTATTAATTTCAATAATTGTTTAATATCCAAAAGATTTCATTTGTGTAAAAATTTATATCCGAAATATGGGCAAAAAACGTCAAAATATTAATTTTATATTTGATTTTATTTGTTTGCATTTTATTTTCAGGTAGGCCTATATCAGTGTACTGATTGTGGAACTGATATTGGGGAATTTCGAAAGAACGGCATGAAGAGGCACACTGGACACCCCTGCCCAGGTTGGAGTGTTGACACAAGACATACTGTCGATCCATAATTTTCAAAGAAGTAGCACTGTGCTGGAATTTACTTGAAAAAAAAACACATTCACAAGGCATGGATCAATCCTTTCAGTGAACCGAGTGATGACGAAATATTATTGGATGCCTAGATGAAAGATTTTTTATAAAATCGTGACATGGTTATGTCACTGAACATGCTAAAGTGTGCTAACTATTCACAATTTAAAGAAATTGATAGTCTTCCCAGATCACGAGAGAGTTTGCTCCTATTCAGTATTGGAGTTTCATCTATCTAATTAATTGCCAGGGCCAGACAGTGTAATAAATTTCGAAAAGCTCCACACCTCTAAGTACATGTATTTACATACCGTCTCTTGTTTAGGACTCTGGATAACAGGTAGGAAAATATACAATACCATGCTGAGTCGATTATGCCACTCAAGTTTATAATAGTGATATTTCAACCTTTATGTTTAAGATACCAAATTAAATATAATTCATATCACCTTGTCTTGTTCTTCATATTCAAAACCTAACAGATTAACTTGTGTTTGTGATTATATGTGAGCTATCGGAGGAGCTGTGCCAGTGCATGACCCCCAATATCTTCTTTCTATTCGTCCTCGTAAGCCAGGCACCCACGACTCGTGAGAGATGTTATTATACTTGGTTGGGTTACAAACTTAAATATTTTCACATTTTTGTGATTTTCGGATGTCAATCACATATGTACATGCAATATTGCAGCAACATGCTTGACTGGAATGCTGCTGCAATTTTAGCTTGTGGCGACTTGTTGCAGCAATATTGCCGCAACAATTCTGGCGATAGTGCAGCAACCTAATTTGCATATGAAAAGTGACATAGTTGCAGCAATGTGTTGCCGCAAATTCTCCTTCTGGCAACTAGTTGCAGCAATATTGCTGCAACACTTCTGGTGCTATTGCAGCAACCTAATTTGCATACGAAAAGATATTGCTGCAATATTGCTGCAACTAGTCACCAGAAGGCTTAATTGTATTTTAATAAGGGCTGTGCAATATGCATAATTCTGTCATTTTTCAGTTTCCGTGTTCCACATGGAGATAACTCCGTGTGACTCATTCGGAGTTTTCTCCGTGTCAATATGCATATTTCAGTAATTTCTCAGTTTCCGTGTTCCTCCGCGTTCCTCCGTGTCATGCGGAGTTTTCTACACGTAGATTCCGTGAATCGTCCCAATACTCCGCATGATTCCGCGTGGCCAATGCGGAGCCATGCGGAAATCAACTACACGTATTTTACGCGTAACTACGCGTAGATTCCGTGTGTCACGCGGAGATCTGATCTACGGGTCGCAAGGGTCAGTTTTAACATCCAGTGACCATTTGTCTTCCAAAAATCCAAGGGTTAGTTCCAACATTCAGTGACCGTTTTCTTCTATAAACCAAAGAGTCAGTTCCAACATCCAGTGACCATTGGTCTTCAATATACCAAAGGGTCAGTACTTACATCCAGTGACCAATTGTATTCCATAAACGCAAAGGTCAGTTCCAGCATCTAGTGACGACCTGTCTTCTATAAACCAAAGGGTCAGTTCTATCATTCAGTGACCATTTGTCTTCAATTAACCCAAGCCCAGTTCCTCCATCCATGACGATTTTTATTCCATAAAGGCAATGGCCAGTTCCAACATCTAGTGACTATTTTTCTTCTATAAACCCAAGAGTCAGTTCTGTCATTCAGTACGGTAACCATTTTTCTTCCATAAACCCGAGAGTCAGTTCCAACATCTAGTGACCATTTGTCTCCTATAAACACACTCAAGGGTCAGTTGCAAAATCCAGTGACCATTTGTCTTCCATAAACTCAGGGGTCGACTTCAGCATCCAGTGACCATTTTTCTTCTATAAAGAGTTTTCGCGTCAACAATCAGAAGTTCTTAACCACACGACACTAATAGCGGTTAGTGGAAGGAAAACACCGAAGGTGAAGAAACACCAATGTCCGATAATAACGCGGTCTATAGTTCAGTAATGTAAATTTCAAACATTAAACAAACGGCACGTGATTTGGTAAACGGTCCTGGAACCACCTCTATTTAGACAATTCTCGTCCACCACCATACACACGTCACAGACATACGATCCACTTGTCAATAATCCTAATGCATTTTGTCTATACTGTGAACGTATTGAACTATGGGTAAACTAGACGAAGCTGTCTACCTCAATACATATCTTGTATAATCTTGATAATCTGTTCACAAGGTCTATAGAGTTCTTTGAAGAATAGAATAGATTATATATTAGACTCTGGCCAAGTATATTAGCATAAGACGTTTTTTTTTGTGGCGGCAATGATGCATTTTGCCAAAATGTTAAATTATCATTTTCAGATCGCGACAGTAAATATAAAAAAAAAATGTTATACACTATCAAAATATTAACACACGGGATTTCATAGTACCGTAACACTGACGGCAAATCAATCTAATTCCCCATGGATCATGTATCTCGGAGTAGAGATTTCAAGTTTCAGAATTTGTTTAAAAAAATTGTTTTCTTCTCAAATCATTTCACGTTTCCCCAGTTCCAAACCTCGCATCTATATATCGGAATGAGTAAAACAGTTTGGTCATATAATTGCAAAATACTTTCCAAAGGCAAATCTAGGTTATCGCTTTTTTTAACAGTGGATAGTTTCCATAGTTTTCAAAAACCTTCCATTCTTCGAAAAAGTAATCCCTTACAATATACATTGGTATATTTCTATATTTACTTTGAGTTGTCTCACATTTAGTTATCATAAAGACCTACATAATAACAAATAACCTAATATATATTTCAACATCACAGGAAGAAATTTCTATACACGTATGGAGCTTTCTCCAAAAAACAAATTCTATGTCGTTAATATATAACGAAATAGAATTGATGACAGATTATCACCCTGACGTACATCGATGTTCCAAATGAATATATGAGAACATGAGGCATGATTTAGTACATTACATTAAACATTTTGCCATTAACGACAGTCTTAATTCCATATGTCACTCCTTCATATTGTATCAAAACCCTTACTTAAATCAGTTAAAGCACAGCGGAGACGTTTCCTTCCAGCTTGGAAAAGATTAATTTGAGACTAAAGACAGTTGAGACTAAGAATATGTTCCAACACAGAATAAGCTTTGCGTAATCCAGAGTGAGCCTACGTTAAAGGTGAACTGAAAAGCTTTCCAATGTTCTGTTAAAATGTCATAAAACAAGAACTTCTATAGTTGTTACAAATACATGTATGTGTGGTAATAGTTTTGTGGGTTATTGTTTTATTTTTGGTATATGAACACCCAGAAAACGAGAGCCAAAACGTCATCGCTTGCCTCCCATTGTTTTTGGAACGTCATGACGTTATAGTGGCCCTCGATCATTCATCCAACGTAGCATGACGTCACATTTAAATAAAACTTGAATGAAGGAGATCACTATAACGTCATAACGTTCTACAAACCAAGAGCATGAAGAGAGACGAGCGATGCAAGTTTTCAAGACGGATTTATAACAGGTTAACTTAAATATTGTTATTATAATTTTGCAAAATATATTTGCCCAAAAAACGTATAAAAGTTATGCCACATAAGACAAGATGTATATAAGCAACATTCTAGATAAAATTAAAAGCTTTGCAGTTCACCTTTAATATAAAATAGTGTTATTTTCCACAAAACAGATTAAGTATTTCATTCAGGAAGACATACTTCAATATTCAGGAGACAGAATCAATTGTACATATTGTACCAAAGCTGGGTATCTTCTTTTAGAAACTAAAACCACTCGACAAACAAAAAACTGAAACAAACAAACCACTGAGACAAATATATACTGACCATTGGTAGATTTGACAATACAAAAGACAAAGTGGTCTGGTCAGCTTCTATTATATCTTTCGTGAGACTTGATATTATGTTAATAATATGTTTGGATTTTGGATAACATTTTTTTCATTATGAAGGGAATTATTCATGGTCGACGACTGGCTATCGAACGTCCGATATGAGATTGCGTTCAGTCCAGGAGCCCAATCCCTAGTCAATATGAGGATCGTGTTCAATCCAGGAGAACAATAACCAGTCAACATGAAGATTGTGTTCAGTCTAGGTCACCAATCCCTAGTCAATATGAGGATTGTGTTCAGCCCAGGAGACCAATCCCTAGTCAATATGAAGATTGTGTTCAGTCTAGGTCACCAATCCCTAGTCAATATGAGGAGTGTGTTCAGTCCAGTAGACCAATCCCTAATCAATATGAATATTATGATCAGTCCAGTAGACCAATCCCTACTCAATAAAAGCATTGTGTTTAGTCCAGGAGACCAATTTCTTGTCAATATGAGGATCGGGTTCAGTCCAGGAGACCAATCCCTAGTCAATATGAGGATAGTGTTTAGTCCAGAAGATCATCTCGTAGTCAATATGAGGATTTGTTCAGTCCAGGACACTTAGCCCCTTGTCAGTATGAGGATTGTGTTCAGTCCATGAGAACAATACCTAGTCAATATGACGATTGCGTTCAGTCCAGAAAACCAATCCCTAGTCAAAACGGGGATTGTTTTCAGTCCATGAGACAAATCTCGTAAATATGAGGATTGTCTTCAGTCCGGGAGACCAATTCCTTGTCAATATGAGGATCAAGTTCAGTCCAGGAGACTAATCCCTAGTCAATATGATGATTTTTTCAGTCCAGGAGACCAATTTCTGGTCAATATGAAGATTGTCCACGAAAGCAATCCCTAGTTAATATGAAGATTGTGGTCAGTCCAGGAGAACAATCCCTAATCAATACGAGGATTGTATTCAGTCCAGGAGACCAATCCCTAATCAATACGAGGACTGTATTCAGTCCAGAAGACCAATCCGTAGTCAGTATGAAGATTGCGTTTAGTATACCAATCCCAAGTCAATAAGATTGTTTCCCGTCCAGGACACCAATTCCTTGTCAACCCAGGAGACCAATCCCTTTTCAACATGTGGATCGAGTTCAGTCCAGGAGAACATTCCCCACTCATTATGAGGATTGTGTTTAGTCCCGGAGATCAATCCCTAGTCAATATGAAGATTCAGTTCAGTCCAGGAGACCAATCCCTATTTAATATGAGGATTGTGTTCAGTCCAGGAGACCAATCCGTAGTCAATCCGTAATCCCTAGTCAAAAATGAAAAATTTGAAAATCAATTTTCCTATTTCTAAGCTTAAACTTACCTTCACATACTTTTTGCTATCGTGTTCTTACGCGATTGCCTAATTGTAATATATTACCACAGAATAAAAATAGTCCCTGTACTGCCCCAATGCCCATGCGCGAGTACCCAGATCCCACGTGACCGACGACGTCACTTCCTTCTTCCCCATTCAACGCAGTGTGAATAACCCATCAGCGGGGAGGCTGGGAGGGCCATCACAGTATGTGAAGGTAAGTTTAAGCTTAGAAATAGGAAAATTGATTTTCAAATTTTTCATATTTCTTGCGCTGTTAAACTTACCTTCACATACTTTTTGCTAGAATACCATAGCAGGACGGAGGGAATGAGTGGTCGGAAACAAAAGGACCCCGAGCATAAGCGAAGGGGAGTACAGGAGGCAGCGAAGTAATCAAAGACCATAAATGTATAATAATGACGATACGGTCCTTGATATACTCATCCGGCCTATAGTAACTACAGGCCCAGTGAATAAAGCTGACATACACTAGACCCAAAAATCTCACCCCCCCCCCCTTCTTTTGAAAAATTGGGGAGAGCAAGATTACTTACCAAATTACAAAATGGTAAAACCACAAGAAGGTCTAGTGCATAGAGCAGGCATGGGAATTGTAACCACAGGAAAGTGTAAAATCTACTTCAAAAAAGTCTGAAATTTCAAAATTTTGATAAAAGTCTGCAATCAGCCTTATTGAAGAAAATTTCCATGTCTGATAGATATCGACGGGTGACCAACAGCCTGGGCACCACAACGGTCCCAGGGTGTAGCAATCCCGTCTTAACAACATCCAATCCCATAGGTGGTGACAAACAAACGTATCGCAAACCTCCAGATACCGTCCTAAAACGTCGTCCACAGTCTCCAAAGGAAACAGGATGTCAGTACAGCCCTGAACTGATGAAGCAATACCAACGAGAGTGAAATAGCCTCCGCAGGTACGTCCGAGTACGCCAAACGAGAAGTTTGGAAAGCTAGGAAGAACATATATAATATTTCCTGCTAGAAGAGGGACCGAAACCGGCACAAAACAAAACACGTGTTTGTACGCGAGAGCTCTAATCAGGGCCCATAACTCTGCCATGATTTCAATTATAGACTGCAGAACAGAGTCGGTAGACGGACTCCGGAAAAAGCCATAAGGAGACATAAACCAAAGACAACTCCGTAAGAGTCGAACCTGTAGATATGCCGGGATGACGAAATCCGGTTCATACTCCATGAATCACACGACAGTGCATAAAATAGCGAAGTCTGGGGGAAAAAAATTACTAGGTGTTAGAGCCCATCAGCTGCACTAAGACCTAGACAATAGTTTCCCGTGAAGTATCAGCCAAACACCAGCGGTAACAAGCTACCAGACTGCAGGAATATAAAAAAAACATAAGTCATCTATGATCACAGAAGGTTATAATTAGATGTCATACATGTAGACTGAAAAACACTCCTGAAAACGATACAGCGCCCAAACCAGCTCCGGAACTGCAACGTCTGGAGTGAATCTCAGTACCCATCGGAAAGCGACGGGGTGAACAAACGACTCCATGCAACCATCATACTCCAGGGAGTGGAAGAAAAATTACGTGGAACGATGGGATGACACCTGAACAACCAGAGAGATCGTTCTAGAAGAAAAGCTGGCAGAAGGAGTAGCAGCGGCCGAGGAATGAGTCCTTCAGCCAGATTACGCCCAAACGTACGCAAAACGCTGCCAAGACAGCTGGGATCGTAGTATGAGAAATAACAATCAGAAACAAAAAGTCGCTGAAATTACTCATAAATGAAGCATTCTACGAGTATAACAGTCACCCGGTCGTAAGAACCTGATAGAGAGTCCGACATACCGGAAACGTGATAAACTCGTAGCGACGATCCCTAAAAGCAGGAGCAACAGGGGAAACAAAACACAGTTCCCCGTGCTTGTTATGAAGGACAAAAGCTAAGATAATGTCTGACACAACACAAGCGTAGGTTATTGAGAATTAGTTGACTTCCGCTGTAACGAGAGGAGTGTCAATTCTCGAACCAAAAATGTTCTCCAGCCCTCCTCGACACAGTCTTACAAGACTGGCTGAGACAGAGGAAGAAACACCGGTCAAAAAGTTCTCCGATAAAAGTAGTGCAGTACCGGTGAGATTTGACCTCCAAAAACGATATAGGTGCGTACTGGGCCGAACACAACAACGCCACCGCAAAGATACCTCAAGTGTCGGAAGAAAAGAACAGCAACACTACCGCCGGAATGAAGGCTCTTCCATCTATTCATCCACTAGAAGAGGAAAATAGATTCTGTGCTTACACAGCAGGTAATACAGAAACTGAAAAAGTCCGGGGTAGCTCAGTAAGTGACAAAGGACTCATGGAAACCGAAGGAGTATCCTTCAGCATACAAACCCGTACATGTTGCTGAACTACTCCACAGCAAACTGAAGGAAACGATGACGAAGCGACGCAGCCTCATACACCACTCTGGATACTCACGTAAAAAGACGGAACCGACCAGTCAAATCCGAATTAGCCCTCCTCGTATAGGAAGAACGGAAATGAGGAAGCCAGGAGTAGTGTATAGCAGCGACAGGGAAGTAACCTCAAGAAGAATAGCTAGAACGTAGTTTCTTCTAGTCACGTAACATCGAAGATGGTGTCCCCAAGCCGCGGTGTTAGACTACGTCGCCAAGAAGTCTGTCATCAATTCCACATTCTCTACCAGAAGTAAATAAGATAAGGGAATGCGATTAAACATGAAAGGGTTCGAAGAAGCCAATCCGTGTTAAGCAGAATCAGATAACTAGTTCTGATGTTACTGACCGGAGTAATCGCAAACCCATGACGATCTGTGCATGCAAGAATGCGAGTCGAAACAGGTCTTCCTAAAAGGTTCACTAAAGCACAGTCGAAGTGGAATACGAAGAGGATCAACCAAAATCCGCGAGGGAAGAAACCGTAGAAAATCTCTCCTCGTTTCATTAAGATGACCAACTCAGGGAGCATTGTCAGAATTTTGGAGTATAGATGAGACGTACAACTAGTTGAACGAAACAAACCCAAAACGTTTGGATCAAACGAATCGATCCAAATTCTGACAAAAAAATCATATCCGGTGATGATGCTCCCATGACGCAACAGCAACACCCAACCCTCACGGCCTACATAAATCATATGGGTCAACGAGGAACCGGCAAGGACGGTAAATGAAAGCGCATGCGCGACCCTCGTTAAAACCCCAAGATAAATGTAAAACTGACCGGATGACCCGGATGAGGCTGTGACACTACAAAATGAGTTATATTCCGGAGTGAAAACCGAAATAGAATTCATAGTGTCTAGCTGCAAAATAATACAACAATGTATCAACTTCCAAGTTGATAAAAGTTGTAGACAAGAAAGAATGCTCTATGTAAGATAGGCAGAACTTCAGGCCGCTAGATATACGAATAAACCACCAGTGATCTCGGAACGGTAATAATAAAAATAGACCGAAGTACCGTTATAAAGGTTTTATACGAAACGTATAAAAACTAAACAGACGAGACACAGAGGTGGAAATTCGTCAAGCGGAAACCGTTGAAGCAATTAATGGAGTGAAATATCCTAATGCATAAACAGTTCCGTAGTGACCAACGTAAGCGTTTGCACGGTCGAAACCAATACGTAAAACGTATACGATGATCAGATGTCTTCACAACTTACGATAGTAAGTTAAAGAGTGAACGAACGGAAATAACAAGTGCCCCAGGGGCTATAACCGACGAGCACAAATTGAAGACGAGTTACTCTCAATAGCTGCGTAATTATCACCAAAAAGTTGTTAAAATGGATCAGCAACATCATGGTGACATAATCTGTACTTCCTCACCGGACGTGACAGAAACTGTTGAAAGTTAGCCGGCCTAACTGGGTATTTAGGCCGGAGACGCAGATGCACGACAACCAGTGCCTGAAAAGGATAGGATAAAAACGATACCCTATGCCTAACAGGACCGAAATGGAAGATAAGATCTGCATAACCGGAAGGAGTCGAATGTGATGTCAGACCAGACTGACTGATAACATTCAACGTTGCCGGACGTGGAGAAGCAACCGAGACAATAGCATACGATGAGCCCTGTAGCGCCACCCCTCCCTTTCTTCCGTAACGGACAGGTACGGGGGATACAAGGCGGAGTAGGCCAGTTATTCTTATCGTAGAATAAACAGCCCGATAAAGTAGGCATTTATTCTTTATCGTAGAATAAATAGCTCGGTGATACATCATATCATGTCAGTAAAATCGGAAGCTGATGCCACGTAAATTGAAACATGCGCCGCAGATAGCTAGGCCGCAACTGCGGGCATGTAACC
>JAVTVY010000057.1:0-35447 GCA_036873755.1 Hanleya hanleyi
GACTCTACCCCACACAGGCTTCACTTTGACACCTTCCACGACCCATTCGGACCCATAGCGGTCCATCTTTACCCCAAACACACACCCACATACTCCCAAAATGCCTGCTTTCTATACTACGGACCAGACTGCGCATGCGCAAAATATTGAAAACGGACGAACTATTAGTCCAGTCGGATGTTCCTCCACGAGAGCTTTCAAAATAAGACCTCATACGACACCATAGGATCATTAGGGCTCACCTAGACCCCAAAACGTCCACCCCGTATGGGCCTATACCCCATAGCCATGCAGTATAGGCCTATGGGCTCACCTCGGTGACTTTTTTCAAAAATTTCACCGATTCGCTCCGCAACACTTCCTATCGTGTTCTAAATGACGAGACGAGAAAAACGAGACCCCACAACCCTACCGCAAATGTATAGAAGTGGGTTTCCCAGTAGGATAAACATTGAACCTATACCCCAGTATGGGTCTATATGGGGCTCGGTGACTTTTTTCAAAAATTTCACCGATTCGCACGGGGACACTTCCTATCATGTTCTAAATGACGAGACGAGTAAAACGAGACCCCACAACCCTACCGCAAATGTATAGAAGTACGTTTCCCAGGGGGACAAACATTGATCCTATACCTCAGTATGGGACTATATGAGGCTATATCGTACTTTTTCAAAATTTCACCGATTCGCACGGGGACACTTCCTATCATGTTCTAAATGACGAGACGAGTAAAACGAGACCTCACAACCCTACCGCAAATGTATAGAAGTACGTTTCCAGGATGGTCCTATACCTCCCATACCCCATATAGGCATTTTCCCGTAATTTAGGATAAAGTCCGTATTCCGTATTTTTTCAGGAAAATTTTTACATACACCCACCCTGGAACTAGGGGAAGATAACTCTGTTGATAGACAAGCCCCGTTAAGCCCGGCGACCTATATACCCCTCATACCCCATATAGGCATTTTCCCAGGTTTTTCGATAAAGTCCGTGTTCCGTATTTTTTTTTTCAGGAAAAATTTTACATGCAGCCACCCAGCCATCAAATACCCCTTCACCTAGGCTTCACGTTGATACCTCACTCGACCCCATTCGACCATTAGGGGCTCCCCTAGATGCCAAAACGTCTATTTTCATACCCTTGGGCCCCCGCGCATGCGCAGAATGACCCTAATTCAACCCCACACCCAGTCCATCAGATGCCCCTTCATGAATGCTTCACTTTGATACCTCACTCGATCCCATTGGACCATTAGGGGCTCCCCTAGCTCCAAAAAGGCTATTTTCATGCCCTTGGGCCACTGCGCATGCGCAGAAGGCCGATATGTCAACCCCACACCCAGCCCATCAGATGCCCCTTCACGAATGCTTCACTTTGATACCTCACTCGACCCCATTGGACCATTAGGGGCTCCCCTAGCTCCAAAACGTCTATTTCCATACCCTTGGGTCACCGCGCATGCGCAGAATGCCGATATTTCAACCCCTCGCCCAGTCCATCAGATGCCCCTTCACGAATGCTTCACTTTGATACCTCATACGACTCCATTGGCCCATTAGGGACTCCCCTAGCTCCAAAACCGCTATTTCCATACCCTTGGGTCACCACGCATGCGCAGAATGCCGATATTTCAACCCCACACCCAGCCCATCAGATGCCCCTTCACGAATGCTTCACATCGATACCTCACTCGACCCCACTGGACCAGTAGTCAATCTCCTAGCTCCAAAAAGGCTATTTTCATACCCTTTGGCCTCCGCGCATGCGCAGAATGCCGATAGTTCAACCCCGCGCCCAGCCCATTAGATGCTCCTTCACCTAACCTTCACTTTGATACCTCACTCGACCCCATCGGACCATTTTATCTAGGGACTACTTTTTCTCCGCGGAAGCTTTTTCCCGAGACTGAATCACCGCCAAAACCACGGCCAAACCGCATCACCGCGCATGAATACATTTTTTTTTTTTTTTTTTGCCGGAACTTTTTTTTTTTTTTTTTTGTCAATGCACACCCCCCCAATAACCCCCCAATGCCCGAGTTGTCTCCCTTGCATCCATAGTGTAGAGATGGCGCCACACCCTCAATTGTGACGTCATTTTTACATCCGGGGGAAAGTTAACTTTAGTTGCTCGTTGTTCACTACTGACCTCAGAGTTGGGCCGACTCAATCACCCACTCCCAACTATTATTTGAAAAGGCGACTAATCACTCCGTGAACAAGACTATAAAGTCATGACATTTGCTTTGTCTTTCATTTGTCAGTTTTTATCGCCACCCCCACTCCGCTGTGCTGGTCGTCGGGTAGGGGGCTGGACTGGGCCATCTCCCACTCAACCCGGCGGTTCGGCCCAACAGTGTGGACTCCCTTGGTCTCCTAGGGGTGCGGGCTGTCGGTAGGAGATGGGAATTGAGCCATCTCCGATAGGCTGCATCCCTGGGGGGCCGACTCGGTGAAGTTTGATGTTTGACTTGACTTGGGAAGATGATTCCCGTGTGTAGATAACTGTAAGTATTATATTGAATGTCGAATTTGACGCAAGTATAGTCCCGCTGTTAGATAACTATAACTATTATATTGAATATCGGATTTGACACCAGTATAGTCCTGTGGTTGAGATAATTCTTACTAGATTGAATGTCGGATTTGACGCCAGCAGGTTCCCGCGTGTAGATAACTGTAACTATTGTGTTGAATGTCGGATTTGACGCTAGTATAGTCCCGTGATTAGATAACTAAATCTGTTATCCTGAATGTCAGATTTGACGCTGGTCTATTCCCGTGTGTAGATAACTGTAAGTATTATATTGAATGTCGAATTTGACGCAAGTATAGTCCCGCTGTTAGATAACTATAACTATTATATTGAATATCGGATTTGACATCAGTATAATGCTGTGGTTGAGATAATTCTTACTAGATTGAATGTCGGATTTGACGCCAGCAGGTTTCCGCGTGTAGATAACTGTAACTATTGTATTGAATGTCGGATTTGACGCTAGTATAGTCCCGTGGTTAGATAACTATAACTATTGTATTGAATGTCGGATTTGACGCTAGTATAGTCCCGTGCGTAAATAACTATAACTATTATATTGAATATTGGATTTGAGCCTATAACGATAGTATTGGATGTCAGATTTAACGCCAGTATAGTGCCGTGTTTAGACAACTATAACTATTATACTGAATGTCGGAATTGACGCTAGTATAGTCCTGCAGCTAGATAACTATTATACTGAATGACAGATTTGAAACAAGTATAGTCCCATGTTCAAATAACCATAACTATTATACCGAATGTCGGATTTGATGCTGGTATAGTTCTTTAATTAGATAACTACAACTGTTTTCATGCAAAAGCTTCTCCATGTATTTTTCAGAGGTTTTCCTTATATAGAGTAGCATCCCCTTATCCTTGACAGCTTCCACGAGTCAATATTCTGATTTGGGGAAAGATAATAGATCCAGTTCAATGTATGTTAGATTAAACCATGGATTCCGTGTAGAATTCATGATTAAACAAACTTTCTTGGCGAATAGTGATACGAAATGAGAAGCAATCGGTGTGATTACGAGAAATCTAATGGCGATGATTGTTACAGCCGTTTTAATTCGATATTACTAGATAATAATCACCTTACGAAAATGGCGCGGAGAAGAAGAGCTACGAAAACAAAGGCAGTTGGTGGAGGCGATGACTCTGTTATATAGACTCTTTAGCTGTCAGGTTCCCACCGGACTTAGGGTTTGATTAGAAATGGTGACGTGCCGGAAAGAAACAAAAGTGCTGAAGATGGATTTGTTGGATCAACAATTGTATAGCCCACTCAGCCTGTATGGTCGTCATTTCTTCGTCCTTAATGATTTACCCCTACATCAAAGCTAGTTGCAGCCTTCTCAGCGGAGGTTTACGTGACTGTCGATAATAGGTGCCGTAGGGGCGAGGCAAGCTTTAAAGAGAGATGGACTGAAACATGCAATAATAGACATGTACTCGAGCTAAAAACGCACACAATTTAAGTCAGTCGAAGAATAAGAGAAAACCTTTCGCACCGTTCAATTACGACTCCGGCGTCTGAATTCAGACTCTGCAATTATTCAAACTGAAGCGACGTTAATTAAAATTATCCACGATGAAAGCAGCTCGCTAAATTCACGTAAAAGTCGATGCGGAAGGAATAATCAAGCCACGCGATCGCAGTTACGGGTTTCCCAAACATCCCATGACGGAATAGATTATCGGCCCGCGTTCTCGTCAGCTGTCAGATATTGACCGCTCTGCACAGATGAAGATAACGTCACGCATGTTCCGTCGTTTGAAGCGCTCATATTTCAACAATCTTCATCGAGGGTCGGCGAGGTGAAAGAACGGAGCCTGTGCCTTAATCACCTCTGTCACCGATCTGGTCACACGAATTCATCCGCGCTGTTAACCAAATTCCGTCGAGACACGTTCTAAAAGTAGCCAAAGAACAAAAAAGGCTAAAGTGTTCGTGAATCGATTGTGAATCATACGTGTTTATTCTACGACAAAGAGCGTGCTCTCGCTCTGGCGATTTACGGAAACGACATTCCAGTATAGATATTTCAGATATTTCTTTTTTCGTCAGTCAGATAAGTCGATAAAGTGCTGATTTTCTACACAAGCTCTAAGGCGATCTGTATTCTACAAAAATATATGGCACCTACGATCATTTTGTCTTTGCGAATGTCTACAGTTTCAGTTTGAAGTACAGCTATTTATCAAGACACGGCGATAAAATATCAGAGCAAATGATTCAAAATTCTTGAGAACATCGCTCTCACAAAAATCGATTTCTGATCGGCAATAGGCACTTTTGGATAGCACCAATTCTAATCTCTAGCCCTGAGGAAAACCTCGAATAAGAAAAAAGCAGCATTGTCCGTCCGGTCAGTATGGGGACGAAGCCTGTTTGTCCTTTAGCAATACCGGTAATGAGTCATCATGCTCGACGTTTATTAGGTATCCTCAACAATCATGCATTATCCTGTTCGAGTCTCAGATTCGAAGTTTAGTAGCTAAGTCGTCGATAAATATTTGCTCCAACTTAATAAACATAATCAGAACCTTTCGAATGAGAGGTCTATACATGTATATGATTGAAAGTTTAAATACATGGGTGGAAACAGTCAAGTGACCATGCAGCGTATTGGGAAAACGTGCCTGTCTTCAAATGCTTAGGATTGTCGAGTAGGTTCTAAATCACAGGGCCGCAAAGCAAGAGTTTTATGGGGTGTGGGCGGTGGTATTAGGGTGAAGTGTCGAAATATGGGGTCTCTATATTTAACCCCATGCTTTATATAAATCCACATAAAGGTGTGAAACGGACTTTGGGTGAATCGAGAAATAAACGGTTTACCGCCAAACAAAATACATCAGCATATTCTACAAGTATCACTTTATATATTCCCGTCGTCAAATTAGTAAATTTGTGCAATTTTTTACCTTTGCCGGGCAATTCAAAATCCAACGTAACTTTGTGGGAGACTGTCTTAATTCAAAGAGTGGATGAGCGGCTGCTTCACTAATCCCTTTATCTACAAGGCCTTCCGGATAGCATTTTTCCCGTAAAGTTGATTTCACTTCAATATGTCGCTGGTCACGAACAACATTATCTGAAATAATAGTCCAGACCCGTGTGGTTAATGCGTACTTGATATGCTCCTGATATGTCCAACTTTATTATAACTGAAGTGGAGATAATGCTGCATTTCCGTGGATCTTCTGTGTATGTCAGGACTGATAGAGGTCTCAGATTTAATAACGAAAATATCTAAAACTGGTATGTCGCCGTCTTTAAGTCCCATAGTAAACGATATGTCTGGATGTATGTAAAGACTCGATAGTTGCAACAAGATATCTTTCCTACATTTCTTCGAGTTTATTGGCAAAAGTTTTCTCTGTATGTTGGTTTAACTTTTTCGCAAAAAGTTATTTGTCTATAGCCCATAACTAGAGTTGCATATACGGGGACATATTTGTACTCATGCCAATCCCCAAAAAATCTGCAGGTTGTGAGTGTTATTAAAACAAAATGAGATATTTTTTTCAGAAACAGTTTTACGCTATTTAAAATGAAATCTTTAGAGAATCATGGTTCATGCATGTGTCTGGATGTTGAATGAGCCATCAGTAAATAACTCCTGATCTCAAATCAAGTTGGATATTGCGGTACCGGCTGTGATAATCGAAAGTGCCCATTTTACTTTCAACGATCACTTTACTGGGCAAATGATTACAAAAATTGTATCATCCCTCACGTAATTTTAACGTGCTTGAGAAAATTTCTTAGCAAGATATCAGTTAAATGGTTAATTCATTGCGTACGCAGGACGGACCAACAATAATGGATCCAAATTTGATTTGATCAGAGCACAATGTATTCCAACTTTTGGTCTTTGTTAGCAGTTCTTAATTCTTGTGACCTATGGATTTTAGGAAAACCATACAAATTGCTAGATTTGGACTCGAATTTAGTCCGAAATTCTATTTCTTTTTAATTTAATATTTCACATGAGCAGTTACTATAAAAGCGTAGTTGATACAAATCATCACAAGGATCAATTTTGTTCCTTGTCATGTTCTTAGAAATATGCAGTCAGCATATTGTCTGTGGGGTTATATAGGACTCGTTTTCCACCACCCTTTTAATGTTGCGTTCAATTGTTGCCTCTATATTGTGAGATTCTGTGGTGAACGTTTCGACTCCGAGGTTTGCTCCCTGTACAAAACATTGCGATTCTGAATACGAACTTGCATTCAATACATACTCCCTCGTTTGGGTCGTTTTTACTATCTGGCGGTCACATATAGTTTATCATTCTCCAACAGATTACTTGATAGGGCTATTACATCTTCGCACTGAAATATTTGTATCTAATACCTCTCAAGCCGAGGCTAGGGGCCGTGTGGTCGTGTCATCATTCAATATGTCCACATGAACTTCTACAATAAACGCGTGGCTGGGATCCAAATCACACGCATCGCTTTTCATTCTTGTGATGTTCTTAGAAATATGCAGTCAGTATTTGTCAGTGGGATCATATGACTTCTTGTCAGTACGCCGGTATCGCTTTCCACAATCCTTTAATGTTTCGTTTAATAAATGTGATATTTTCAAATATCAAATTACGGATTTATCATCGGGTTGCTATAGCTAGCACTACGGTCTCTACTTCTCATCCAACCACGAGCCAGGTCCTGCTTATATGCCTCTTTGCACAAGGCCAACTATGATGTAATTAGTTCCATTAAACCGACTGAGGATATAATCGGTACAGTGCAATAAAAAAAATTAGTCAATACTTCCGCCAATTCACCACTTAATTGTGATATGTTTTAGGTAATGTTTTCTTCCTCTCTAGTGTGTAGTACTATTTTGCCATTTCGACGGATTCATATTTGTCACAGTCTTGGTTCAAATAATACCGCTTTCTATCATCAATATCTGTGCATGCTAAAAGGCTTTTGTAGGTTGGGAAAACATGTCTATCCAGACCTCACCTTGCACATATCAAAATGTAGATCATAGCCTGTAGAAATTATACTGTCTCAATAATCGCCCTCTTTTTCTTTTACATTGCTCCACTATAATCAGATTCGTAATTTCACTCTGTCCTCCATGGAACTCATAAATTCACTCATTTTATTACCAGTGTAGAATTGTCCGCGTGCATCCCTCCCCTACTCGTAACATTCTCTAGTACATTTTTCAGAAGTAGTTGGTTTAAGGTCGATAAAGAGATGAGTGTATGACAAAGAAATCGCAGTCTTCTTAAAAATAATAAAATCGTTTTGGATAGATCCGACGATCTGTTATCTGCTTCTTATCGATGGATTTTTGAAAAGGGATACAAACTGGTAACCGTTATCTCTGAGGGCTTTACCCTGATCAAACAATTTAAGAAAACCTTTCGTATAAACTATCCTATATGGGCAGTAATATTTCAGTGGTACCTGTATTCCAGTGGAACGCATATGGCGTTTACATATCTCAGCTAGTAGCATTTGAATGATCCTATGTTAAATGTGACGATTTTAATCAACATCAAAAAACATTATTTCAGAAACTTATAAAACAGGGCCATACCACCGAGCGCCTCCACTCAAAGTTTCTAAAATTTGGCGATACATATCGCATGCTGATAGCAAAATACGAGCGTAGCGTGCAAGATCTATGGCGCTACGTTTCGTAGCCTGTGTCTAATTCCGCTTATCCCCGGGCTAGGGGCCGTATGAACCCATGAATTACAAGATCCTCATGGTGTTCATATTAACAGATACAATCAAAGCGTGACTGAGACACATCATATTCTAGATAACGAGTTTACAACGATAATCACGTGGATTGAGAAAACTGATCAGCGATACGGATTTGATATTTTTGGAACATCATGGTGTTTTGCCAGCATCACTGGAAAAAATTGACATCTTCTCTCTTGCAGGAAACTATACTATACTTTATTCTTTTAATTTGGTGCTAATGCTATTATATGAATTAGGTCTTTGGTTTATGGACGCGGAAATTCTTTAATGGACGACGGCTGAATATTGAATGATGGACTGGACGCTTGTATATTATGTACTATATAAACAACAGATATGTCGTCCATCTGAGTTAACCCTAATTCTCTCTCTCCTCTCTCGCTCTCTCTCTCTCTCTCTCTCGTGCGATTCTTTGGTAAACAAGTCTGAAATTCTAGTATCTTTCTTGATTTCAGTTATAATGTCATCAATTATTATGAAGTTTCTTTCAGTGGGATTGAAATACCCTTCATCTCTAGATAGATAGTACGGCGCATCACGTTGGGCACACCGGTTCTCGTCAGATCACCGAAGTTAAGCAGCGTTGAGCTCGGTCAATACTTGGATGGGTGACCGGGTGCTGTACTGACTGGGCTGATCAGTGTCCAGAATAATAGGAACTGTGGACACTCTCGTGTTCTGGCACATGTAGGCACCGTCGTGATATGATTGAAACAATGTTGAAAACGACGTTAAATCCTACCCACTCACTCACTCATCTCTAGATATTAGGGTATGCCGTTTACAAATTCTCCATAAGGAACCCGACTCGTCATATCACGAAAAAGCGCCTGCCATTTACCGTTACAATAGATAATTCTTCGTGGAGTGGTTTCGATATAGTCCTTGATAACATCAATTATTGGTAAATGCATTGTTTCGTCTTTACTCGGCTCGAACCGAATCTCTGACGCTGTAAAGCCGATAACGACTGGATCTGTGTATCGGAATTTGTTTCTGTCTCGATGGAATTGGTAGACTGGCCGTGGATCGATCTCATATATCGGCTATCGGCGTAAAACATCTAATGGAGAGAGTTCCTTAGAACGTATCGTGACATATAAGACATGGTAGAAATAGTGTAATTGATGCTTCCGCACAACGAGATTAATGCATAGAATGATCATACATCCCTACCTGGCCTGGGGGGGGGGGGGTACCAAACTTTCTGCGCTATCTCCGGAACGACAAAAAATAGAGAGCTGAAGCTCCGTGACTTTATAGTTTATCATATTGGGGTCATTTTGAGCCATTTGCATGACCCCCCGGGGACAGGATCATGGGTAAATTCAAGATGGCGTCCATGTGGGGTCCCAGAAAAATGATGTATTTGTCATATTTTTTCAAAATTTCTGCTTTTCTGCGCTGAAAAGTGGGCAAACACTATTTTATTTCACATCACATTAATATTTACTAATTTATCATGCTGTTTTTGCGGAGAAATTGCATAAATAAAAAATTCGAAAAATCGACCAAAAAATGCCATTTTTGAAAATGACGTCACTGTGACGTCATCAAAGCGGCCATCTTGGATTTTTTTTTACATTTTCTGGTAGAGCATGACCCAAGGGTATACTGTGATAAGTTTCAACTCCCTAGCTCAAGGGATAAGAAAAATAATTAAGGGGGGGGGAGGGGGGTGCCAGGCCACGACAGGTCCCAAAAAGCCCAGGCCAGGTAGGGATACTAACGCCGTCTCCATCAAACTGGAAGTTTTCATATTCTGCATGCCGCCACTATTTTTAAGCTGATATGAATTACGTGCTAAAAAATGTCAAATCGTTTTCCAGTCACACGTTGTTTAGATGCTTCCGTTGTGTAGGTTGTACCTTTCCGCTTTCTTTTTACAGATGTTGACGGCTTGTCTGCTTTACATACACTTATATAACAAGCGCCTACACGCAAAGTTTCTCAAATTTCGCGACACATATCGCATGCTGATAGCAAAAGAGAGCAAGATCTATGGCGTTACGTTTCGAAACCTGTGTCTAATTTCGCTTAACCCGGGGCTAGGGACTGTATGAATCCATGTACTTCAAGATTCGCATGGTATTCATATGAGCCGCTAAAAATAATCCAATGGATTCCAATACCCCTCGGCTATCAGTTATTGATTACACTCAGTAATCATACATTGCATAAGATGTATTTTTTTAGAACTTTGACAACTAGGGTAACAAAAATGTGATCTTGTATAGGGTTTACTAAAGTTCTCTCATATGAGAAATACATAGGAAGTTGGGCCAGGTCAGCATTTGGCACGGCCTTATTTGATGGGAAAATTTTGCACTGAGCTTCTGGTAGAGCATGACTAAATTCTTAGCTCTAAATATTCTCTTCTAAACAGCTCATAATCAAATTAAGTAATGTGATCTTGGAAATATAGATCAAGGTCAGTCGTCTTCAACACTTTTCTGGTCTATTCTAACTTTATTGCATATTGAACATGAATTTGAAGATGTTGGACTTAACATATATAATTTGATCTTTAGAAAATAGATCAAGGTCAGTGATACTCAATACTTTAGGTCCAGTGAAATGTGGTATAAATTTGGACAATGTAGATATAATCCTTCATCACATATCGTACCATATAGAATCTGATCTGGATAAAATAGGTCAAGGTCAGTCATCTTCAGTACAACTCTAGACCATCGTCAGATGTTTACATAGTATCAGTTTGGAAAGCATAGCTGCATTTCTTCGTGTTATATCATAATAAAGAGTATGACCTTGAAAAAATATGTCAAGTTCAGTCAACTGGGATATACGCTTCTAGTCATTCGCGAGTTGCATGTGTAATATGAATGAGACCCTAGCTTTAATCCTTCAAAAAATATAGCAAATACTAGAATTTGACCTTGATAATATAGGTCATATTCAATAGGCTTCTGATGGCCCTTCACCAGATGCATATGTGGTATGAATTAACGATGTTTGGCTATAATCCTTCTTGAGATATCGTGACCACAGACGGACTAACAGACAGACAGACGACGTCAATACTCTTAGGCCAAGGCAAAATTTACCCTTGGTGTAACAACACGTGATTGAGATACATCATAACGAATTTACAACGAAAATCATATGGATCAAGAATACTGATCAGCGAATACGGGTTTTCGAGTCAGGACGGGGATATTCTTTATGGTTGCTAACTGGCTACTGAGGATGTGACTCTTGTGTTTATGTATTTTTCATGTTATTCTGGCGTTCATTCAAGTATCCAATGCCGAAACGTGCAATGGTAACTTAACCCTATCTGGCCTGGGGTGTTTTAGACCTCTCCAGGCTTGGGAGAGGGGGAGGGGGGCGAAATGCCTCCCCGCTCCTAGTTATTTTTCTTACCCCTTCGGCTAGGGGGCTGAAACTTACCACACTATACCCTTGGGTCAAGCTCTACCAGAAAATATTAAAAAAATCTAAGATGACCGCTTTGTTGACATCACAGTGATGTCATTTTCAAAAACGGCATTTTTTGGTCTATTTTTCTGTCAGATTTTTCGATTTTTTTATTTATGCAATTTCTCCGCAAACCTGGTAGGGTTAATACTTCTCAGACACATACTGTAATCATGATTAACGTTTTGAATTATATTGCAGTACAATTGTCGGTGCCATTGTGAATTTGATAGTCCCTTACTCAAGGGACTCTCATATCATGCTTTTATCTGTTATATTTAGTAATTCGAGCATACATATGATACACGAAAAAAAAAAGATAACATAAAATGTACGACTGCAGATAAAGGTGTTTGGCCTTTGAAACAGGATCATAATACCTACAACTTCAGAATAGAACTTTCTAACAGGATAGAAACGGAAGCTGTCATTTCACCCTGTAGCTTTCTCTATGTGACCTAATCTAATATTCCAGGGTTTCTTCAGCCCTGAGCGGTATATGTAGACGATAGCGGAAGTAATGCCCGAGTCACTAATTCACTTCATTTGTCTCTGTGAGACACACGTTAAATGTCAATGTAGAAACAGAGACTGTTCACTTTCCTTTTCATTCGGTGATGAAAATAGTCGAATACTTATTTTACTGATGCCACAGAGAGCTCATGCAATGGATGTTACATAACACCAGGAAAAGGTACATAAGCGGTAAAATTATGTTGAAACCTGATTTATTGTGATACAAGAATCACCAGAAGACGACCAGATAAAAAAGAGTGGAAAACCAAATGCTTTTGTAACGTGTGCGGTAGGGAGGTTAGACCCGAAAAACAATTATTTACAGGCATCAACCTGCCACTGGTCCTAGCTATCACTGGAAGAACCCCGTCATAAGTGGAGATCAGGGACCAGGAAAGATAACCTTCAAATATAACTGAGACAAATATAAAAGTATACAATGGTGTATTCGGCAAAGACGCGATGTTCAAAAGTACACAAGAAAATGCTAACAGCGTAGCTCAAAAGAATTCCCGAAAACAGTATTATCTTTATGCAGCACAATAGAAATACTTGCATTAGTTAATATTCACAGTTAAATACATTATAATATACAATATAATTAGAAATTATAATATACGTGACGCGTATAGGGGCGGCCTGGCTGCTGGTCTTTCTCAATGGACTGTAATTGAGGCAATCTCAGTAAACTCATAGATATAATATCACTGAATATTATATCTTATTTCAGCGCTATATAAATCCGGTGCGAATTTTAACTACATTTGCTAACCAATCAGGTGGCTAGCTTGGTGAAACAATTTCACAATCACGCCTACAGTAATTACACACGGTAGGACGTGGACAAACAGGGTAAACGTTATCGGGAATCAGTATACAAATATGACATCATTTCCAGATAGTGTGCGCGAACATAAAAGGATTTACTCCCGCCGAAAGTCTGCATTTGCTGGGAGGTAGAAAATATCAAAAGATCGTGCCGTGCGATGGTGTTAATATCTGTGAACTAAACGTCAATCACTCTCAAAATGAAAAGACAGAATTTGTCGTGATTGAATTCTAATGGGATGTCGTAGAATATCGGTGAACATTTCGCACGAATTTTTCATAACTTTACGTCTAGATGGTATTCCCCTGATTTACCATCTTGGTTTACCTAGATTGTAATTGTGGCGGCTTGGTTGCTGGCCCTGCACCAAGATATGTTGCTGCAGCGAGTCTGCGGATGTAGGGCTTAACCTTCCCCCACGTCGTTGGAGCGATTCTACAGGGCTCAGCCTCCCCTCTTTTCATTGAGGCGAGTTTACACTGTAAAAAGAGGAAACATGTTTAACGTTTCATTTTGAGATGGTAACATGTTAGATGCTTCATAATGCTACATGTTTCACCCTATCTTTCCACAAAAACATGTCTCATAGACGTAACGATGCAACTATTTGAGGGTTGTGACATGTTTCACTCGCGCTGGCGTCTCACTATAACGGTCCGAAAAGCTGTTTGAAACATCAACGCTGAAACACGTGCAACCGAGTTGCATGACGACATGTGTCAAGAAAATCGGAGTACAAAATGGATAGTGCTGCCTGATGCATGGAATTAGATACCTGGTCGTCTTCACACAGTTCGACAGAGAGCTTTAGCAATTTGCAAACAAAGATATGATTACCACTGGCTTTCAGATATTTATTTCTGGTCTTTAGCGACCCGGAAGATATATGTCGGTTTTGTGGATTAATCGACTGAGCATTTTAATTGAATTATTTGCATAACAATTTATCTCAACCAGGCCTAGGGTATTTGAGGCCTGCCCAGGCGCCATTTCACTCTACACCTCTCCTTCCAAATATGTCTTTGCTCATTGAGATAGGTCTGATATTTCTCACATCAGCTTAACTAAAAAGTGTGAAAAAAATTTGCAAGATGGCCGCTTTGAAGACTTCACAGTTACGTCATATTCCAAATATGCATTTTTGGTCGATTTTTTGGTAAGATTTTCCCAGCCCAAATTTTGACTCTTCACTGGAACCCTACATGGCCGACATTTTGAATTTAAGAGTATTCGCTTAAAACATATGGTCATATTACACCAACAAAATACATAGCAATGTTGCCAGAATAAAAGTGGCACTTACGGGGCACTAATGTGAGCAGCACTGAAAGAACTAACAACTGTGTTCTCCGTGTGATCCGTGTGAGGTACATTCAGTATTTTGAATTGTGAATGTGTAGCGCACCAGCAGATTTTTTTGAACAGAGTCAATACGATTGCTTACGTCATTACAGCGTTGGACGGGATTCGGCCTTAATGGCATATATAAATCAGAAGGAGACAGAATGGACATTATTTTTCATACGTATTGGAGTATTGAATAGTGTTTAGTGTCAACAATGTTTCTACTTCATCCCACAATGTGATCACTGTTGCAAAACTGGAGACGAATCCAGCCCTCCAGCCCTGATTTTAATAATCATCTGCGATCCGTATTCCATACCCCAAAATGGAATGAAATTTCAGACACCCGGAAACAGAAATAGTTAATCGCGAGTAGCATGTCAGGAAAAACAACAAAGGCAGTATCATTCAGCAATTCCATATTTGTAGGCCTAAGTAATACAGTACCCATGTTCAGAAATGTTTCCAGTGTGCCGGATTAGACATGGAACGCACCAATATGGCAAGTTGAGACTTGAGTAAATTATCTTTAACTTTTAAGTGTGAATCAGTGATATAAATGAATCAAACCTTGAGCACATTATTGTTATATGAACAATTTTCACTCTATAGTAACGGGGTTCACATCAGGGATTCTGATGTACCAATCATGCATCTGTTTGAAATCATTATTAGGTTTGAGTTAACCTGAGGAGCAGTCTGTTTTATGTGTTTCTGTATATGGTTATTGCTTGTTCATACATGTTCCTGAGTTTGACTTCCAACGAATATAAGAGAATAAAACTTGATGTATGTTGATTTTTGATGAATATTTTCGTTTCAGTACCGGTATCATGCAAATGCCAGTCTGACAGTCTCCTGAAACACGTAATAGGATGTAGACTGTTTTGAAACACTTCCAAGTTTGAGACATGTACAGACCCGTTTCACTTGTGACATGTCTCAAAAGTTGGGACAAAGTCATGTTTGGGCTTAGACGTTTCATTTTGAAACATGTAGTCGGCTCTAACATGTTTCAGCTTGAGACATGTATACACAACACGTTTCAAAATGTAGAACGTTACATGTTTCAAACGAACACGTGCTTATTGAAGACATGTCTCATATTGAGACATCATTAACTCATGTGAAAAGGACACGTGTTTCAATTTGAAACATGATGCCGTTTTAATATGAAACATATACCTACTCACATGTCCCAAAAGTTGGGACAAAATCATGTTTCATTTTGAGACGTTAAACATGTCACCAATTTTTACAGTGTACGGATGTAGGGCTCAACATCCCTCTTGTCGTTGGAGCCAGGCCACGGCTGTGGTGACTCACCAGGCTCTTCTATCCCTCTAATAAGTTGGGCTGTGGCCCTTCTCCGGCCTCATGACTTCGTATACGGCGGACCCACGTCCTGACTGTGGCCTTTCTCCGGCCCCAGGGCTTCGTCTACGGCGGACCTAAGGCCTAGCTTTGGCCTTTTTACGGTCCCACAGCTTCGTATACGGTAGACTTACGGCCTGGCTGCGGCCTTTCTCCGGCCCCGCGGCTTCGTATGGCGGACTTACGGCCTGGCTGCGGCCTTCCAGCTTGGCTGCCGCCTTTATATAATAATTCGGGGATGAGTGAGTGTGGATATGATTTAACGTCGCTTGGGTATCACGACGTTGGGTCCTATTTCTTTTCGCATCCGGGAACCACACGGGTGGGGTCCTATTCCTTTTCACACCCGGGAACCCCAGCTAGTCGCCTCTTACGACTGAGGAGCTGAGGCCTATTCTTACCATGACCTGCGGTGTGCACAAGAAATGTCCAAATGTATCAAGTTTTCATCCAGCCTCGTACAGCCCTATGTCGCCCCTACATCGACTACAGAAACACTAAGTAAGAGCTGCTGTTATATCAGAACAGGAACTGAGAACAGCCAGAGTCCGGTCAGGTTTGCATTCATCTTCGTAAATCAGCGCCGTACTAAACCATTGTTGAAATATTTGGCAAGACCTGTTGTTAGGCTAAAACAGAGATTGTAATTCAATTCACAATTCAATTCAATTTATTTTATAGAACACCTCAATGAGGTCGCATACAAACATACAAATAAGGGACATAATCCACAACTGAACAAAGATACCCACATGTACATGTCTTTCTGATAATTATTCAGAAATTAGATCTACTTACTCAGAAATCAGATCTACTTATTCAGAAATCAGATCTACTATGTGTGTATTGTATTTTTGTATATGTAATAAGAAGTTAGCAATTAAGCAGTCCAAGTTAATATCAAGGTTTGCATTCAGCCTCGTAAATCTGCAGTAGTATAATTCTCTATACTTTTCGATCTCCGATCGCGGCCCCATAACAATTGGAATACTAATTTACAGTTTAGTTTTGTATCCGGCATAATGCAGACGACGCTTTCGCTCCGAAATTTGTATCCAATTGCCGAAATGACCGCTTAATATGGTATTCAGTAGTAACCCGGATGAAAGCCTCTGTCAAAGCGGAGCGCCATCTACAAATTTCAGTAGTCCGGATGTTAAAAGTAGCAGCGTCATTTATTCACTTAAATAAATTTCCTCCTAGTATCTTACCCCGGGTATTTTGCTGTGGGTCATCGAATGGGGGCACTATAAATACGTTTGTCAAAAATAAACGTTTACAATTTAAATCAGTGAGGAACTGAATATACATGAACACGAAGATCAAGATTAATTTTTATAGATAGAAAGCGATCACCAATGATGTTAAAAAGACAGCATCATGCTCCTGTCTGATATCTGTATTAACCCTTCCGGGCCTGGAGAGGAGGGGGCATTACGACGGGGAGGCATTATGCACCCCTCCCCACTCCCCACCAATCTTCCTACCCTATCTCCGGAGTGACACAATATTGAAAGCTGATACTCCGTGACATGGTAGATTATCATGTTGGGGTCATTTTGACACTATTTACATGACCCTCAACCTGGGTCATGGGTAAGTTCAAACTGGCATCCATCATGTATGATAGGCCTATACCAGAAAAGTGATATTTTCGAATTTTTTAAAATGTTTGCCTTTCTGCGGATGAAAGTGGATAAAAAAAAACATTTTATTTCACATCAGATCATTATTGCGGAGAAAATAACATAAATAAAAAATTCGATAAATCTGACCAAAAACAAAATCGACCAAATATATCTTCTGGGAAAATGACTTCACTATCACGCCATCAGACCGACGGCCAACCCATTAAGGTGCAGAAATGGTTATTATTGTCTCGCATGCTATTTAGCAGATCTGCTACTTCGCAAATAATTTCTAAAATCAGTGATGTTTAGAAAGAGGTGTGCTACTTTGAAGATAATTTCTAGGATTACTGCTAGTTAGCACTTTGACTTGCCTGTTCTCAAAGAAAATATATTGTATAATTAGCACAAATGCTAAATATTGAATATTTTTTCTAAATTGCAGCCAGAAGAAATATTCAATATTTATGATAACTCGCAAACGCAAATTGTCGGACTGCCTCTCCAGAAAGATAATATATTGTATAATTAGCACAAATGCTAAATATTGAATATTTATTCTAAATTGCAGCCATGATAAATATTGAATATTTCTTCTAAATCGCAGCTCCAAATTGACCGACGGCCTCTCCTTAGAGAAAATATATTGTATGATTAGCACAAATGCTACATATTTTCAAACTTGCATGAGCTGGTGAATAGGGCTGTTTAAGGCAGTCCTAAGCACACGTTCTTTGCTGGTCTGTTCCACTCCTCTGACAATACCAGGGATTATTCTATCGTTCTTCCTGGTCAAACAACGCGCATGCGCTGGTATATAATTTTTTTTAAGACAGTCGCAAGTACATTTTCATTTTTGGCCTGTGCAACTCCACTCAGACAATAACAGATTATTCTATCGTTCTTCCTGGTTAAACAACGCGCATGTGCTGGTATACAGGATGTAATTCGATGTAATTTCGAAAGAAACAAAACGCCAAAAAAAATCAACATCTTCCTTTGGTACTTGATTGCAACAATCAAATTATATTCTAATTAGATGATATTATAAAGGTGCTAAATATTGAATATTGTCCTTTCTCCGACACGGTGTTTCAGATATTTTAATGCGAATCTCTTCTAATTAGAGTAGATTATAGAAGTGCTAAATATTGAATATATTGTCTTTTCTCCGAAAAGGCTCTTGTGAATATTTAACTGCGAATCTCTTCTATTTAGTATAGATTATAAAAGTGCTAAATATTGAATATATTGTCTTTTCCCAGACGCCAGCTACAAATTTAAGTGCGAAACTTTTCTAATTAGATGATATTATAAAGGTGCTAAATATCGAATATATTGTCTTTCTCGAACGCCATCTAGATATTTAACTGCGAATCTCTTCTAATTAGATGATATTATCAAAGTGCTAAATATTCAATATATTGTCTGGTCTCAGACGTCAGCTACATATTTAAGTGCGAATCTATTCTAATTAGATAATAATATAAGCGTGCTAAATATCGAATATATTGTCCTTTTTCCGGCACGGTGTTAAAGATATTTTAATGCGAATCTCTTCTAATTAGAGTAGATTATAAAAGTGCTAAATATTGAATATATTGTCTTTTCCCCGAAAAGGCTCCTGTGGATATTTAACTGCAAATCTCTTCTAGGATTATAAAAGTGCTAAATATTGAATATATTGTGCGAAGGTACATATTTAAGTGCGAATAATTATATGATATTATAAATGTGCTAAATATTGAATATATTGTCTTCCTCTGACGCCAGATAAATATTTAACTGCGAATCTCTTCTAATTAGATGATATTATCAAAGTGCTAAATATTCAATATATTGTCTGTTCTCAAACGTCACCTACATATTTAAATGCGAATATATTCTAATTAGATGATATTATAAAGGTGCTAAATATTAAATATATTGTCGTTTTTCAGACACGGTTTTTCAGATATTTTAATGCGAATTTCTTCTAATTAGAATAGATTATAGAAGTGCTAAATATTGAATATATTGTCTTTTCTCCGAAAAGGCTCTTGTGGATATTTAACTGCGAATCTCTTCTATTTAGTATAGATTATAAAAGTGCTAAATATTGAATATATTGTCTTTTCCCAGACGCCAGCTACAAATTTAAGTGCGAATCTTTTCTAATTATAGGATATTATAAAGGTGCTAAATATCGAATATATTGTCTTTCTCGGACGCCATATAGATATTTAACTGCGAATCTCTTCTAATTAGATGATATTATCAAAGGGCTAAATATTCAATATATTGTCTGTTCTCAGACGTCAGCTACATATTTAAGTGCGAATCTATTCTAATTAGATAATATTATAAACGTGCTAAATATTGAATATATTGTCCTTTCTTCAACACGGTGTTACAGATATTTTAATGCGAATATCTTCTAATTAGAGTAGATTATAAAAGTGCTAAATATTGAATGTAGATGCTATTAAAGTAACCCACTTGTATGCCTACTGCGGAGTTTAGCAAAAGTATCTGCACAATATTGCCAAGTATGCTACTTAGCACCATGTTAAAGCATAGGAAATTTGGAAAATATCTAAAAAAAAGCCAATCCTGCACCTAACTCGGCCAACCTGGATTTCGTTACATTTTCTGGTATATTGTAGTAATTTCAGATCCCTAGCTCACGGAGCAAGAAAAACGCTTCGGGGAGAGGGGTGGGAACGAAATGACCGCGTCCTCAGGTCCGACAGGCTAAATGAGCAGCATTCTTTTATCAAATGTAATTTCGAGTAGTTACCAAAAGGTCTGTGTTAGGGGGAAGGTCATTATGCCAGTCCCTTGTCCTTTCTGAACGCCGTCCAATCTGAACTTGTCCTTTCTGAACGCCGTCCAATCTGAACTTGTCCTTTCTGAACGCCGTCCAATCTGAACACCTTTTCCCCTGTGTCACATTCAGTCAGTCTTAAAAAATTAATATCCTATCAATGCTCCCCAATCGTGTATGACGCTATGTAGGATCTTGTACTAATTTCAATTGAATTCAGAGCGCCCAGGTCATGAATATTTAATAGTTTATGACATAACGACCGCTGTCTAAATACTTTACTTGCACTCGGGGATGGGGATGGGGTCATCCTGTCCGCCTTAACCCAGTGTTTATGCCAAGGACCAGTCCATATTTCTACCCCCCGCATTATGGCACCAATTTAGCGGCAGCGCGGCAACATCAGAGGATACCCAACAAGCGTGGCGTCGGATTCGACAGAACAAACCAAAAAGCCTCTATCATTATTTTCCCTTCAAAACACTATGAAGAGTTCTCGGGATTGGTTGACACTCGCGTTACTGCAAGCCGATTAGACCCTACACGCGACATATCCAAATGGCGGGGGGGCAGATAGGATTTAATTTTAATTAGATTGACATTCAGCATTCAACTCACTGTCGGTATTAAATGAAATGAAGATCAAGTCAAGCTAGTTTATTTCAAGACATTAAATCCTACTACTCACTCACTCACCAGTTTCTTTCAAGAGACGAATGTCAAACTGTACGTGTCATGCTTGAAATTATGGTACTCGCTTTACTTTGTTTAAACTATGATTGTCTTTTAGAATTTGGTGCTAATGCTGTTATATGGAATAGGGAATAGGTCTTTGGATTATGGATGCGGATACTCTTTAATGAGCGACGGCTGAATAATGAATGACGGACCAGACGCTTGTAATTGGATAAAAGATTGTACAGTTGTTAGCTGATTACATACCTATCTTCGTGATTCATCAAACGCTAATTCATTTAGGTAATGCGTTGAGAAGGATATATCTATTCACCTTCATTACAATTCAGTGACATATAAATACAAGCGATCCGACATTTATTAGGCAGTCATAAAGAATTTCGACGATCATGGCTGAAAGACTCATTCACGCGAGACTATGGCTATCGAGATCCAAGCATTTAATACAATATAGATAATATAGGCGTCATTTACGACATCCAGTGTTCAGCCGTCAACCACAAAAGATTTTCCGCATCAACAAGCGAAAGAATATATTCTTAGGTGGAATATTCTTCGATTCGACCCAGTCTTGTTGGGTAGCAACGAGCAAACAGTTTTGGCAGTGTATCATTTTTTCTCTTGCATTACAACGATTGTTACTCAGTAATGGTACTATCGTGTTTTAGAGCCATGCACTATACTTTAGTACCTAGTCCCAGTACGCGTAGGCTTACACTTGTGTAGCTCTACTTGTATGACAGAAACGGTCAACAGGTTTCATCGTTCTCCAGTATTCACTCATCAGATTCAGTTCCGAGCCCTTGCCGAAGTACCTCAATCATGCTTAAACTTATTTATGACTGCCCAATCGGTCATCTAAATATAATTCGATGTAGTCGTGTATTCCTATGAACTAACTGTGTTTGTCTTTTGTCCTATTGTTTGTGTCGTAATTGAATCATTTGCAGGGGTATCTTTCTCCTAAATGTATGAATATGAAGAACTGTCCTTCCCCTGTATATAACGATGCTGCCCAGTGTTGATCTCCCAATCCATACCGATCATGTACCCGTAGTACTTGGTTGACGAAAGCAAAGTTTTCCTGTTTTGCAGCCAGTACAAGAATTGACGCCCGAAGCGAGTAAAATCCTGGTCACGGACAGTGCGATCGATCCTTGACGGCGATAGGAAGCTAGCCAGGGGAGTTCGTGTGTCGCTTAAGAGTCTCCGTCATTCCGCTTTCTTCCAAGAACGGCAAATGTGCATTTACGGGATAAAGCCTGTTTCCGCACCGTGATTTCCTGGCACGAATGAAATTAAGGGCAGGATGTTCGGCGAGAGTTATATAGCCGATTACCAAAGAAAGCCCAGACGGTCTTGTCGGACCACTCACTATAAAAGACTGCGGGGAAACAAGGTTCCCTTGGCTAGCAGATTTGCGTGCATTTCTTTGAAGCCTTTTGAATTCTGAGAGCAAAACAATCAGCGGCTTGGGAATCGATTTATAAATTATGCGTTGATAAAGATCGGGTTACGGAGTTTTGTTTCGACCACGCGATATCTGCATGGCACTCATTCCCAGATCGGTATTAACGCATTTCCTTCGTGCAGATTCCGTTCTTCTTAATTTAGGAAAAAGTTGCCATAGAAATTGGTTATCGACGTCCTACTTCCGGCTGTCACGAAGTGATAAAGAGCATTTGCACGAACTCAATGATGTGTGGAATATACATCTTCGAAATTCATCTTCACATCATATATATTATATCAAATATGAATGGAACAATCTAACTACGGTATAATTGCTGCGGTTGAGAAGTACGCAGTAGAGCTATTGAAACGTGAAAGATAGCGACTCGTTGACTGGATTGATAAAGATATTATTGATATATTTTGGACAACGCCACCATCCCGAACGACTGATCTCTGATCCAAGTATCTAATTTTGCTCAGTCACTTTGACTGAGATAGAACACATCATATATTTAAGAGTGACTGAGATAGAACATACCATATACGTAAGAGTGACTGAAATAGTACATACCATATATGTAAGAGGGACCAAGATAGAACATACCATATGTAAAAGTGACTGAGATAGAACATACCATCTATCCAAGATGTGTTAAATGTGCTAGCCAAACGCTCACACCATATAAGCCACCATTCTGGTGAAGGCATCAGGTCGGTGACGCAAAATTAGTCAAATATATTTTGAATATCGAGATGACCGATTTTACTAATTTAAATATAAATTTGTGGATGGTTCATATCGTGAATCTCCTAAAGAGTTCTGGGGTTTGAGTTTTGATCGGCAGTCTATTTTCGATGGAACAATATTAGATGCAAAATGTAAGGCACATCAATGTGAGTTAAAAAAGCGCCTTTTTCTAGATAAAATGGCGATAGTTATCTTTTCGAATTTCAAGATTGTCTGCAAACATTTTGTGATTGTTGACTGTACCTCGCGCATGTTGAGTTGAAGTCATTTACTGGCGCGTAAAAGTTCCTCATTTGCCTGCGATAATGCCTGTTAGCCCAATAATCTGGATATTGGCCTGTCAGAAGATTCATTGGGTGAACATTCTAACAATCAGTGATATTTAGGCTTAAAATTTTGGCGCTTTGAAATCTTGCCTCTGAGTGTAAAAGATCTATTTGCAACTGGCTATTTCGCAAGAGGTCTTTCAATGCCCCAAAACTGCCGCAAAGAGCCTGAAATATGGTGAATTCACAAATGTAATCTTGCACGATGGAGGTGAAGTGATGAATGTCTATACGCAGCAGAGTTGACTGAGCACATGCAAGAAAAACATGTGAGAGATGCAAAACATATCCATCGATAGCCCGAAGTAATTCGTCGCGACGAAACATGAGTTTTACGACAATAAGGATCAACGAAGTGCCTGTAAACAAGACTCGCATGATAGTGGATTTTCAGCGCATTCGGTTTTCTAAACCAATATCCACAATCCGAAATTTTCAGATTTTAGCTGCATGGAACACTTCTGTAGTGCGTCAAGAGACCTTGACTCTATGTGCCCAATGCGAACGAAAGATCTGTTTGTTTAACAATTGGACGGTATTCCGTTTGGAGCTGTAATCATGCGATGATGCCATGACGTTTTACCTCGGTCAATGACCTTTAACATAGAAAAGTAACGTGTATACGAGCGGAGAATGACCACGAATGGCCTCTCACACAGTTAGACTTGAAAGCACTATCGGCACTTGATAAAGGGTCACGTGCGCGTGATTCGCATTGGCACTCCTTGAATATTGCACAGATTAATGATATAGGGCATACGTGTTAGCAGATTACTAGAGGTCCGATGCTGGTAGATCGCGGATCAAGGCTCAAATATCCGAAAAAAACATTCACAGCATCAATCATATATTAGAGAAAAGTTTGTAATTGTTCAGCTTTGACAATTTGCCCCCTGCACCAACCTTTTGGCGAAGACTGTTTATTCATGTGCAATTCAGTTTAGAATTGATCAGAAAGGTAAACACATTCTCATCTGGTATTTACAGGAACCCATCCTGACATCTGGTATTCAGAAACATCCACTCTAGCATCTGGTATTTACGGGCGTCCAAGCTGACATCTGGTATCTACAGACGTCCACTCTAACATCTGGTATTTACAGGCGTCTGACATCTGATATTCACATGCGTCCACTCTGGCATCTGGTATTTACATCTGACATCTGATATTTGAGACGTCCATTCTGGTATCTGGTATTATAAACGTTCAAGCTGACATCTGGTATTGACAGGCGTGCACGCTGACATCTGGTATTTACAGACGTCCACCTGCTATAAGGAATATCTCCAGATTCAGAAAGGCGAAATCTTCCTTGAAGATATATGAGGGAAACGCCATATGGACATGCATGTGGAGAAGTTACATTGAAGACAAGTTAGTTTCTTGGAGGGGAGCATTTGGAAGTCATCATTTTCCTATGCCTTCCAGACAACACGCTTTTTCATGGCGACATATCGTGTTAACTACCAGGATAGTTTAACCATCATAATTGGGATAAATAATATCGTATTCTGTACAAAATATTCTGTAGACGGTCTGTTTCCAATTTATTGCGGAATGTGAAAATACATTAGGACAATTTTTTAGTTTAAATTATTCATCTAATAACAGCTCACTGTCAGCTATCGTAACGAGTACCGTTAGGCTGTAAAAAGCGGAAAATATATGGAATCGTCTGAACTGGGTACTGTTACATTGTCAGTTGTTAAACGCTATTTCGCTATCGACTGGAAGTTTTGTCAAAGCCATAAATAAGGGCACAGAAAAACCATTCGGGGTTATTATACGACGATAAATAGATACTCCACAGTTAGGTACGCCCTACGGCTTTTAAACTGATCCGACGTTTTACGGCCGTCGAGCACATCATATTTCGATAAGAGCGCCAGCGAAATCGCCCAGCCATTGTCCGCCGTCATACCAAGGCTGGAGATAATATCGATTACAGCGCACAAAACATTCCTGCCTCGCCAGCTCACACGTTAATGGAATACTCCAATGACAGTTAAATTTTTCTCATAGGAGATGTATAAGGTTTTCATCGCCGCGTGTACGGAAGCTATAAGAGCCGCCAGCGAACACACTCAATAATCTGCAACGATTTTCAGGAGTCTCTGGGCGCCGTAATCAGCACGAGGAGCCGGCCGTTTCCCTCCCGACGCCCCGCTCGGCTTACCATATTAGTTAAGCACGTCGGTGAAGTTGACTAAAAGTCTGATGACGAGGGAAACAGATCGAAAACAACGCAATACCCGACGGAACAGCCGCGGAAAACACTATTCTCAGGTTTCTCAAACTCCAGAAGGCTTTCTTTTAGATCAGCTTGTCGGCGCTCAACGTCCGAGTACGAGCGGTTATTTGTACAGTCATTTCTTGATTGACGCCCTTTACTTATCTACGGAATGACAGAGCGCTCAGCGCAAAATAGAATCTTTCGGTGCCAGATCGTTTGACTCGTTGGAATGTTTATCGATCAGGCTCGAAACACCAGATGGTCTGTGTCTGTCTTCTTTTCAATGTTCGGAAACACCAGATGGTCTGTGTCTGTCTTCTTTTCAATGTTCGGAGAAAGAAAAGAAACTGTGCTCCACTAGAATTATCTGGCGAATAGAATCAAGGCTTACACTTCCAGAGTCACTTTTCAAGTATAAAGTATTATTCTAAAACGATAGAATTTAAAACAGACAATTAAAAAAAATACTATAATACCTTTTGATATTGTATGGATTTCTTCTTTAGCAGTTCAAATAATAACGATATTTTAATTGAAAAATTTAAATGCGAAAATTTGGCCGCGATGTTTAATGGTATTGTTCCATGACACAAAAACGAAAATCACAGGTAAAAGCCTTCGGGCGAAAGAAGACGTAATTAAGATGTACCATGATGATTTAATGAGCAGGTTGTGTGTGTGCCGCCAGGTGAGTGGACAGACAGGATGACGCGGCCACTGCGAGACGTGTCAATCAGGATGGAACCATGTTGGTACACCTGTATATACACCTGCAAGCCAATCTCTACCTTCATTCTTCCAACTAGGATTGATTCAGACCAGCTGAAATCTTGAAAATCCGAGTTGTAAATGTTATCTCCGAACTAAGGACGAACCAACAAAAACCTGTTGTATGTATAGGGTGGCGCCTTCCCCCAGGATTGCTCCTGATATGGCGGTAGGGGTAACCCGATATATAGACCAACCAATCAATAAACCACTTCCATTATTTCCACATATTAGTTTCACATAAACTAGGACGAAAATAACTCCGAAAATGGAAGTCATTGTGATATAATATTCAATATAAGTCATATTCCTGACGATGGTATAATCACAGACGAAAAACAGAATATTATATCGTAATTTCTTCCATTTTCGGAAGTAATTTCATCATATGTAGTAAATACCCACTTTTTATGACATCTTTCGGAATTCAAAATAGATTCGAAGTCAATATCGTCTCGTGTGTATTTATAAATTTTACGAACTTGCTTGCAGATAATTGGGCTAGATATCTCCTTGACAGCCATATACTCTATGGCGGCCGTGGATATAATGGGATCAATACATGCAGGTTCCATCTATCTTCTTATACCAAATATAAATTATCAGTATATGAACTGCTTTTGAGCGTTTTCACCTTAGACTCATCTAAAAATAAAAAAATAAATAGATATTGTAGACTATATTTATCAAGTGCATGGTCAAGTTTCCTCATCCTCATCAATAACGGCTTGTCATAAGTCTAGTGACATTTGGAGTTGTTGCCTTTGCCGAAAGCTCTAATAAATAGTTCATCTTTGTTTTGAAACTCATAACGATTGCTGTAACCAATTATCAGTACGATGTCCTTCTGGTCGTACCTCACCATCAATCGACCTAAGGGTAGGCTGCGACGTCTCAAAGCGATCGGTTGAAGAATGAAAATGTAGCCATTAAACCTTTCCATTTTCATTCAAATATAGATCTTCCTAAATGAGAACACGATAACTCCGTATATAACCTGTTTTCATTAAGTTCGTGTGTTCAGATATCGGTATAATCGTTGAGATGACCAGAACTATTAAGGAAACAATGACTTACCTTATCGAAATGTGAAGCGAATAACTAATCTGACTTTTCCACTTTAATTATTGGACAAAGGATTCGCCCCGATGGCCGACGGATACACTGACGAGTGACTCTCAGCTTAAATTTGTGGTTGGTACTTTCGCTATCCTTTCTATGGCTTCAGTATGCAGAATGATAACTGGAGTATTTCTTCTTTGAAGTTGCCAAGATTATCTCCAGTGTAAGCAGAATGGTCCTTTCTTAGAAAAGTGAGATAACTTGATGCATATTCACCATATTTACACAAGTGATGAATGGTTATAAATCTACCCTATAACCATAGGTCTTAACTGGATTTGGAGAAAGTAACTAATCATCCCGATTGAACCTCATATTTGAACATGAAAGACACCGCTGTGATTAACTATTTTATTTCGCATAGATATAGATATAAAATCTACTTCTTCAGATATAACATACATTTGAATCTTTATAGAAATGGAAGGTATTGCGTTCACTCTCTCGTCGACAAAGAATGGTCAACAAGAGAATATAGAACTTGAAAGTATTGGGTTCATTCTCTCCTCGACAAAGAAGGGCCAACACAAGAATCATAAAATTGAATGCATTGGGATCATTCTCTAGTCGAGAAAGAAAGACCAATAAAAGAACATAGAAATGAAGTGTATTGGATCCAGTCACTCATCGACAACGAAGGACCAATAAAAGAACATAGAATTGAAGTGTATTGGGTTCAGTCACTCATCGACAACGAAGGACCAATAAAAGAACATAGAATTGAAGTGTATTGGGTTCAGTCACTCATCGACAACGAAGGACCAATAAAAGAACATAGAATTGAAGTGTATTGGGTTCAGTCTCTCATCGACAACGAAGGATCAATAATAGAATATAGAAATGAAATGTATTGAGTACAGTCCCTCATCCACAACGAAGAACCTATGAAAGATTATAGAAATGAAGTTCATTGTGTTCAGCCCGTCATCGACAACGAATGACCAGTAAAAGAATATAGAAACGCAGTGTATTGGGTTCAGTCTCTCATCGACAACGAAGGACCAAGAACAGAACATAGAAATTGAGTACAGTCCATCATTGACAACGAAGCACCAATAAAAGAATATAGAAATGAAGTGTATTTGGTTCAGTCCCTCATCGACAACGAAGCACCAATAAAAGAATATAGAAATGAAGTGTATTTGGTTCAGTCCCTCATTGACAATGAAGTACCAATAAAAGAACATAGAAATGAAGTATATTGGGTTCAGTCCCTCATCGACAACGAAGAAACAATGAAAGAATATAGAAATTGAATGTATTGCGTTCACTCTCGTCGACAATGAAGGACCACTAAAGGAACATAGGGGTGAAATGCATTGGGTACAGTCTCTCAGCGACAATGTAGGAACAATAGAAGAATATAAAAATGAAATGTATTGCGTTCACTCTCATCGACAAAGAAGGATCAATAAAAGAATATACAAATGGAATGGGTTCATTATCATCTCGACCAATAAGGAGAAACACAATATTATTCAAATGGAATGTATTGTGTTTACTCTTCCGTCGACAATGAAGGACCAATAAAAAATATAGATATGGATTGTACTGGGTTCACTCTTTCGTCGTCGTCAAGGGATCAAACAAATAATATACAAATGTCGATTGCATATCTCACGATCCTGTTAAATATTTTACTATTTCAAAATGTCGTGAGAAATTAATTCAGAAATCAAGCTATTCTATCGATGCTTTTCTTTGGTTGCCAGTATCAACAGTGAAAGTGAACTCCAAATCTTCTGTATTGCATGCTATACTATCAGTGTAACTCCGTGGGTTTTTTAAAGTCCATGCCTACGGTGGTAGATGGGTGAGATATGCATGCAAGAGGTGGGACGAATTGACGAAGTATGGCAAGTAAAAAGCAACCATATGACTTCACCGGAACCTTATATTCAGAATAGAATACGGGAGATTCTAAGACGTAGCTTTGGTATCTCAGCCGCGCTTTTATTGCAGATTTTCACGTGGAATCTATAAAGTAACCAAACGGAGTAAACCCAAGAAAACGTAACACATATGAATGGAAAAATACTTGCTAGTCATAATGATTTGACAACAGGAATGTGATGACTGAAGTAATAAATCTCTCGAGATTATGCCAACTAGTGTTCCTTTATTTTCCGTGTTTATCTGCTTATTTGAGCTGTATTGGTGCTGGCATTACAGCCAAACCAAAACCACATATGTAAAGGGTCATGGCTATCTCCCCAATGTCGAATATGACACCTGACGCCATCTAAACAAATGAAATTGGAATGCTATTACGAAAGCAATCGAAGCATACCCAAACATGTATGAAGTTTCTTGTAGAATATCAACAATCGGATGATTCGTCGAGGTGGAAACAACGGTTTTTGTACCGGAACCCATTTCATTCGCTATATTCCTCACAGGGATTTATGATATTTGTTAGGATATTCTATACCCGCAAAGTAACTTCCCATAGAAAGTGTTTATGACGATGACACAGGGCAAGCGATGAGAGTAGTCTCTCGTGATCGCTTGATACATCCCCTGGAGGTCGTTAAGCAGGGTAGGCTTCGCGGATACCGCCGTAAATCGCGAAATCTAAACCCATAATGATGACAAAATGGATCTATTCTCCACGGTACATCGCCGCAATTTTTACATCCGGGATCGTTCGCAAAGTGTGCGTGAAAGACTTCGATAAAAGCATTAAGAGCGCCCAAATTATTCCAGGATTGTCTTAAGTTTTTGTAATTACCCCTACTCTCGAGGCGACATCAGCTTCTATTGTCCAAGCACTCATTTGACAGCTTCGTGTTCGATTTGAAAATACCTTGGTCATGTCATGGCCGTCTATAGCTGGTTTTCGACGAAAATCTGTTTTTTCCTCCGAGAAATGGATTATTCCACAATCTACGGAATAACGACCATAGAAATAATGGAATTGCACGGAAATTCACGGAATGCATTATTAGTTTTTCATTTCCTCCCTTGCGTTTCGCACGATTACATCGAACATGTGAGGACTATCAATCCATGTTATCGCTTCTGTTTGCTTAGAGACGGCCATTAATCTTGTTTCGTATTTATTCAGGCCCGGGCGAAATCAAATGGCCATTCCGCAACGAGGAAGTGCCTGCCGTAGAATAGAGAAGATTCTGTTTGGAGTCATATGAAGACTAATTGCCCGCCATATCAAATCACGCTACTCTGACCAGTTTATATTTTCATTCAAATTGCGTTTATCTGTGGGATGGCCAAACTAAAGTATCATTCGCATGAGCTTGATATGTTGAAGCCATGCATTCCTATATTCACACAAGTACCGCACCCCAAACATGTCAGCCAATAAACCACACTGCTCCTACATTCCTTAGACAGCCGTCGTCCACAATACCTTCCTCCTCCAGTCCGACATCCCCGGCATCCATGAACCAGCCGCGGTTCATCAACAACGTTTCGATTCTCAAAAACATTAACTCTTAAAGGGGAGCTAAAAATGTTTCTAAGTAAACTCGAAAATAAGTTAGTTGTGTTGATCGAGGTATGTTTCCTGTTGGACTGTTAGTCCCCGAGACCCATCCTCTGTACATGCCATTCGACAAATATAATTAAGGTTATTGTTTTGGTGGAAAATTTAAGTCGTACGACGTCGGGCAAAAATATAGGTTAGTTTTTCTGTGTGTTCTTGCATTTACCAGGTTTACCTCATGTTGAAGCGATTTTTCCATCAGGCGTCCTCGATGCTCTGCCTTTAACATCAGATGAGTTACTTGTTTGAGCTGATCTGTCATAACCGATCCCGAGCTAGTCTATCTAATTCCGCTTAAACCAGTGCTAGGGACCGTGTGGGTACTTCATAATCTCAACATGAACATCTACAATCGTCCGAGAATCCACCGAATTTTCGGGTCTGGATGTGAACTGCTGAGGGAAGCTTTCCTGTTGAGTCCTATATGGTTGCTTTTTTGGTCGTCAGAATTTTCCCACCTCTTTTATATCGCTCCAATTCTCAAATATCAAGTATTCTGTTCCGAAGCAAGGAGCAACATACCCTGACTGTATGTGTCGTGAGAGGCTCCACCATTTCCCAAAGAAATACCGGATAATAGATACAGGTTCTAAAATATTGGATGCGATGAAAATTCACTAGTAAATGCGTCTTGAATCTTCTGCAGATGTCCTTGTATTGTCATTAGAGGCATGAGTTTTATATTCAAGCGCTGTCATTTACACTTAGATACAAGTACCATTACACCCTCACCGTGTAGGATATTCAACTCAACCCTTCCAACGCATACGAGAGATCCTGAAGGATCTTGGCGCCCACCATTGTCCGATAATTGTAAGCTAGAGGATCTTTTTGTCCATTGTTACTACAAAGAACAAACGAATGATTTGTAATTTTGTTTCAATAATTTCGAATTTGAGCGAAAAAGATCAAAAAAGGGACACTGGAAAACACCAAGATATTATCTTTCTAAGTTTCAGGAGTTTCCAGATTACTTGATGTCGGTTTTTATAGTACAAGTGAAATGAGCAAAGTTAGTCTGAAACTGAATGTCCAGAGGATCCTTCATCTTCGTTTTGTAGTATTTTATTTTCGCACGTGTCATCATTGGGTACTGGAAGCGAAGACAAATCTCTTTGACACTTTCGCATGAGCCATGAAACATACTTAAGATTTTATAATGAAGAACGAATGCTATTTCTGTTCTGTTTACTGGGCTAGTTTGCGTTATCTCTTTTAAGATACCATGCTCGAAAATAGTAAGATGGTACAAAACTCAATACTGAAGGGATCCGGTCTGTGCAGTAATGTTGAAACTTTGAAAGTGTCTGAATCCTGATTATCTCTCTTGGACCGAAACACTCAGTAGTCTACAGTTGTCGAGTTGTGACGTTGTGTCACAAGAGTGACGTCCCTTCGTGTAGCCGACCCATTGGCAGACGAAACGGTGGGGCAGTTCACTTGCAATGGCATGGACTAAAGTAAACTGATTTAAAATTTGAAGAAATACATTTTAATTCGGAATCATTTGAACTCCTTGATATAGAAGGTGAAGGTATGGATATTTTCTATAGTCAATATATAAAATATGCCCCACCGTTTGATCCGCCTACTCTTGTGATGCAACGTCACAACTCTGAAATACCGTATTAATTTGAAGCGTAACCAAAAAAGTTATCTTGCACAACTAGGCCCCATGTGGGACATGTGTACCAAATTTCAGAAAGATCCATGGAGTATTTCCTGAGAATTCACGATAACAATGTTTCAAGGGGAAATTCAAGTTGGCCACCTGGTGGCCATATTGGATTTTCGAATCGGACCAAAAAAAGTTATCTTGCGCAACTGGACCGCAAGGGGAACCTGTGTACCAAAATGGAGAAATATCCTTGCAGTACTTCTTGAGAAATTACGATAACAAAATTTCATGGCGAAATCCATAATGGCCACAACTAGACCCCAAGGGGAACCTGTGTACCAAATTTGAGAAAGATCCACGCAGTACTTCTGGATAAAATCACGACAAAGTTTCATGGGGAAATCCAAGATGGCCGCCTGGTGGCCATCCTGGATTTTCGAATCGGACCAGAAAAGGTATCTTGCACAACTAGACACCAAGGGGAACCAGTGTACCAAATTTTAGAAAGATCCATGCAGTAGTTCCTGAGAAATCGCAATAACAAAGTGTCATGGGGAAATTCAAGATGGCCCCCTGATGGCCATATTGGATTTTGGAATCTGACCAGGTAAGGTATCTTGCACAAGTAGACCACAAGGAGAACCTGTGTACCAAACTTGACAAAGATCCATGCAGTAGTTTCTGAGAATTCACGATAACAAAATTTCATGGGAAATTCAAAATGACCGCCTGGTGTCCATATTGGATTTTCGAATTGGGCCAAAAAAGTATCATGCACAACTAGACCCCATGGGGAACCTGTGTACCAAATTTGAGAAAGATCCATGCAGTACTTCCTGAGAAATCATGATAACGCAGGTTCATGGAGAAATCCAAGATGGCTGCCTGGTGGCCATATTGGATTTTCGAATCGGACCGAAAAAGGTATCTTGCACAACTAGACACTATGGGGAACCTGTGTACCAAATTTGACAAAAATCCATACAGTAGTTCCGGAGAATTCACGGTAACAAAGGTTCATGGGGAAATCCAAGATGGCTGCCTGGTGGCCATATTGGATTTTCGAATCGGATCGGAAAAGGTATCTTGTACAACTAGACCCCATGGGGAACCTGTGTACCAAATTTGAGAAAGATCCATGCAGTACTTTCTGACAAATCACGATAACAAAGGTTCATGGGGAAATCCAAGATGGCTGCCTGGTGGCCATATTGGATTTTCAAATCGAACGAGAAAAGGTATCTTGCACAACTAGACCCCAAGGGGAACCTGTGAAACAAATTTGAGAAAGATCCATGTAGTAGTTCCTGGAAAATCGCGATAACAAGGTTTCACGGGGAAATCCAAGATGGCCGCCTTGTGGCCATATTGGATTTTCGAATCAGACCAGAAAAGGTATCTTCCACAACTACACCCCAAGAGGAACCTGTGTACCAAATTTGAGAAAGATCCATGCAGCAGTTCCTGAGAAATCGCGATAACAAGGTTTCATGGGAAAAACCAAGATGGCCGCCTTGTGGCCATATTGGATTTTCGAATCGGACCAGAAAATGTATCTTGCACAACTAGACCCCAAGGGGAACCTGTGTACCAAATTTGAGAAAGATCCATGCAGTAGTTCCTGAGAAATCGCGATAACAAGAATTGTTTACGGATGGACGACGGACCACGGACAAAAAAGGTCATCAAGCGGAACCTTTTTGGTCGAAAGGTTGAACAACTGCTGTTCATGTGGAGAATATGGACTATAACTGACGACGACGGAAAGTTTAAAAGATCGTAACATTGTCCGACGAACATTTCAACTGTGCTCAATATGGAAGTTGACCAGATCGCCTTTCGCTGTGAAAGGAGACGCAAGCAGTATCGTACTACGATGGAAACTATTGAGGCGGGTGGTTGAATTTACATGTTTAAATTATACGAGGGATAGGTTTCACAGACATTATGTTCAAGCACAATAGGTCGGTGATTTACGTGAAATTTACAGACAATGTCTTGCACCCATTCACCTGTTTTCAGCTATATCAGCACATTATTTGAATATCAACCAATCGGAAGTCAGCCTGTGCCATAGTCCAATACCTTCATTGCCCGACAGGCTGAATGATGCATTTGTTCCAGTAATTAAACGCATTATTGTTACATTATGCGAGTCTTAATTGCTACTCAGGATTTCGTTCGAGCTTATATATCCGGATGCACGGATATCTGTAAGGCAAGAAGACGTTGTCAGTGGGTATCAGAAAACTGTAAAGACATCAAATGCTTCCATTAGGCTGGTTAAATTTTTTTTCCTGTTTAGCATCACCGACCGCCCCCGAAATTTCGTCCGCCCCAAAAAAATTTTTTTTTTTTTTTTTGCCTAAAAGTCCGTTTTCCACTCAAATGTCCGTTTCCGAGGCCCAAGTCCGCATTTGTAGATAACCGAGCATGCTGAGTTGTGAAGCGTGGGCGCTTCAAAGTTGCGAAAATGCCATTCGTTATCTGCCAAGTTCGACGATCACTTGTGGACAACCAACGTTTTGAAAATCTACAATTATGAAGGCAAACAGCAGAGCAGGACGATGGATGCCACCTACTTTATTCAGAGCAGAAATTCAACTATTCAGGCAAGGTTTATTGATGATTTTATTCACACAAGCCACTAAAAAAAAAAAAAAAAAAAAAAAAATCCGCCCTCCCTACCCAGATTTATATAAAAAAATGATGCTAAACAGAAAAAAAAATTTAACCAGCCT